>JAQYXR010001785.1:0-24764 GCA_030545055.2 Neoaliturus tenellus | reverse complement strand
ATAACAAATAACGAAGTTATTGCGATTTTTCTTCATAAAAACATTGATTTTGCTGTTAAAATGGCCTTATTTGCATTAAATTCAATGCAAAATCCATGTTTTTATGAAGAAAAAACACAATAACTCCGTTGTTTATTGTCCGATCCTTATAAACTTGGCACCATTGGTTAGGTAACTTGATTTGGCAACTTTTTTGTGTCTTGTAAATTTTTTATAAAATTTACCGATTTTGAGATATTTGAGTTTGAAAATTTAAAATGGCCGCCATTTTGAAAATATACAATGGAAAAAATTAATTTTTTTCTTGGAAATGTACATTGGTATGATAAAGATTTATACCAAATATGATCTAAATACAACTATCCGTTATGGAAATAAAAATTATTATGTGTAAAAAACAAAATGGCGGCTGTGTGAGTAACTTAAGACTTCCGGACAATTTAAATATGATATTTAGATATGTTTTTAACCCAGGAACAATGCCCTAAAATATTGGTAGGGAGTTCTGAAACACCCTGTATAACGAAACTATGTGTTAAAATTTTAATGAAAAAAATTCATTACATTACCTGAAATGATTTTTATATTATTTACATCAGTTTAACTTATATAAATACACTTATTTGATATAAACACATATAAAACATTTTTAAGCATGTTATTAGTTATTTTACTGTGAAAGCAATGCCAATACAGATGTACTTTATTATTCGTCCGTCATCGTTTAAATATGTTATATTTTTGTTACATTATCAGAAATAATTTTAAATTAAAAATTTATACCACTGTTTTAATTCTAAAACAGTGGTATAAATTTGTGGTAAATTCTTACAGTGAACAATTTCAGGGGAACGCGGCGGAATGGCGTTCCCGTACCTTTAAAAAAATAAATAAAAAATTAAAAAAATAAAAAATTTAAAATAATAAAAACTAAGATTTATTTTTGATAATAAGGGAAAGCCTTAAAGTCAAGTATAGACCTTAAAGTCAAGTATAGTTTGTTAAATTAACATTAATAATATTTTTAGTTTCATCTCAGTCCTTTAATTTAGTTTTCTTTCAAATAATATTGGACGTTCAATAAAAAGTTTTAAATACAATATGATGTTCTTCTTAGCGCGGATATTTTTAAACTTGCAGAAAAATTAGGCCTTATATAGATTTTACATTGTTAAGTTAAACAGAATGAAACATGAATGCTCCCGAAAGGCTTAATGATTTTTATTAAATCTTAAAACTGTTTTTTGAGTGTCATAAAAAAGCTGCAAAAATATTCTCAGGTACGTTAAAAACGTTGCAACTTAGGAGTAATTTTAAAAAATCTTCCGGGGGAGGGCCCGTGGTGAGCCAGTTCCTTTACAGTTCCCTTACCTCTTTTTTTAGAAATCGAGCACTGGTTATCAAGTACGGTATTTTTTGTTCGTTGAAATGCAAATAACAAACTGTGACTCTTACCACATAGGCCAACTGCTACTATTATCATTCTTTTGGAAATTGGTAGCTGGCTACGATAGCCATACGATATATATATATTTCATTCTTTGTGAATGTTACTGCTATCAGGGGGAACCCAGGGGGAAATAAAGGGGATATATCCTCCCCCCCAGAAGTGTTGGAAATAAAAAATAAGCTAAAAAAAAAAAAAAATATTCTATGACAAATGGTTAAAATATTCTTTTTATACACCAGACTTCTATAAACAGATATGAAGGCCAACTTATTAGAAAGAATAATAGTTGATTGCACAATGCAAAAAGATAAAACAGTAATATTAAACCAAAAATAGGTCATATTAGTTATAGAAATGAAATACATTATTTAGTGTGTACAGTATTAATTATATATTACCTTTACAACATGAATAACTCTAGTACTGCATTCTGTGTCCTATAGATAAACGGTTAAATACCTCATGATGAGTAATGTATTGCTATGTTTTTAAACTTTACCCTATAACTTTTTACCGTACTTCGCCTGAATGTTATTTATTTGCCATCGTAATATAAAGTCAATACATTTATTCCAAGTTTAAATATTAGTCTGATCCCTTTATTTAATGTTTGAAACCCATTAGTTTCACTTTAAATTCTGACGGAGTAGAGGTATTCATAAAGTTAAATTTTAACTTCTGAAATTCACTAAAACTAACCAGTTAGCTTCAAAAGCTCGAAAAATTTTCAGGGGGAGGCCCCCCGGACCCGCCGTGTTCTTGGAGGGGGGGGGGGCTATTCCATACCCCCCACACCCCCCGTGTTACCCCTCTGCAGAAAATACCCCCCCCCCCCAAAAATTGAATGCTGGATTCGTCCCTGACTGCTATATGTCTACTGTTCAATATATTACTGTTTAACTAATGTTGAACTTATGTTTGACATTTCTTAGATTCTAATTATAATAATTTTTGCACAAAGAATCATCAACACTTCAACATTTGCACAATGTGCAACATGGGACTTTATTCTTTTTGCACACACATGTCGACTTAGCACATTTCATGCACCTTTCATGAACCATCCCTGTCTTTGGTACTAAAGTGTTGTTGTCCACTTGAAATCCAAATTCTAGTGGATCGAATAAATTAAATTCTACATCAATGCAATCTTTCTGTAAGTACGTATGGTAATATGCCCATATATCTGGACCTGATTATACAAGTAAGTTTGGCACGAAAAAGCCCCTATGAGTGTGGTATCCAAAAAACTTTTGAAGGATTTTGGAAACTCAAAATTTCCAACCGAAATTGAATCAAGCTTAGTTTCTGTCGAGATTTATTTAGTCCAGGTACTTATATACTGTATGTAGAGTATGCGTCAAGAAGGTATTGGAGACTGAAGAAGCAATTGCGTGCCAATCAAGTTGCGACCGCTGGTTCCACAGAGTGTGCGTTGGTATTTCAAAGCTTGAGTACACTCAATTGGCAAAGGACAACGAGAAGATATGGCAATGTGGCAGAGTTGATTGCTTGCCTCAAGGGTCGGATCCTATTGTAGTTTTGGCATCCAGCGTCAACAAGCTTATGGAAAAAATTGAGGGCTGGACAGAAAAAATTGAGAAAATCCCAGAAGTATCCAATGGCATTGCTGATATTAAAGTTGACATAGCTCAAATCAAGGACCAACTATCTAATCTCGAGCCAAGAGTCTCTGCCAATGAAACGAAAATTGACAACCTCATAGCCGAAGTAAATTCGCTTAAGTCCTCAAAGAGTCTTGATCCCGAATCCATAATCTCCGAAATCAATGATAGGTCGCAGCGTGCCAAGAACTGTATAATATATGGTATACCGGAGTCAACGAGTGACATTTTGAATTCAAGAATAGAGCACGATAAGACCTCAGTCACTGCTATTCTCAATTCGTTGAATCTTGGCCAGATCCAATTAACTAAGATAATAAGAATTGGTAAACAACAGTCTGATAAGCCAAGGCCAGTTAAGGTTACATTTACCAACCCATCTGATACCATAGAATTCTTCAGAAAATTCAATGCTGACGCTATCAAGGTACTGTTTCCTGGCTGTAAGGTCGATATCTCAAGAGATCGTACCTTATTAGAGAGACAACGTTTGATGGAACTTAGAGAATCTCTTGATAAAAGAACTAAAGAAGGTGAAAAAGACCTCACCATTAAGTATCTACAGGGGGTACCAAGGATTGTGAAGCAGGCAAAAAACTGATAAAGACCAACGGACAAATTACAATTTACTATCAGAATGTTAACGGGCTACGGACTAAACTTATCGATCTAAGAAATTCTATTGCTATGTCACCTTTTGATATAATAGCACTAACTGAAACGAACTTATCTGAAGACATAGGAAATTCGGAAATCTCTCTTCTCGGATATACAATTTACAGATGTGACAGGTCTCACCTTACTAGTGCTAAGTCCAGTAAAGGTGGAGTAATGGTTGCAGTGAAAGACAGCATAGCCTCTTCTCAACTAATATCTGGCTGTCACGATGTTGAACATCTAATGATCGAAATCAAACCCTGCAAGGAAGTAGTGTGGCTTCTCTTAGTTTGTTACATCCCCCCTCATCAACAAGTAGATAAATATAACAGTTTTCTTCAGTCATTTGAAGCAGTAATGTGCTCTGGTCGCCAATTTGATGAAATTTTCATAATCGGAGACTTCAATATTCCAAACGTTGATTGGGATCGACCTTTGTTAAATCCTCACAATCCTGCGTCAAGAGCAATGTTCTCAACCATCGAAATGTTTGATCTTCACCAGAAAAACCGCATCCAAAACAGCAGAGGTGTGATACTTGACTTGGTCTTCACATCCAATGAGAAGATCGAGGTTCAACGCGAGATTGATGCCCTACTGCCAGTAGAAGAAAGACACCACCCTCCGCTGTCTTTTAGTGTGCGCCTGAACACCCTAGTGAACCCTGGAGTCCATAAAAATTATGTGTATGACCTTAAACGATGTAATTTATCTGATACGCATAATTCTCTTTCTGAGCTGGATTTCACCATCTGTTTGAATGAACCCGATCTGAACAAAGCAACTGATAAATTTCTCTCAGTCATTGCCAATACCGTCAAGAATCATTCACCTATGAGGAGAACAGGGTTTTCTCCATTTCCAAGGTGGTTTTCTCCTGATTTAAAGAACCTAGTTATCTCAAAAAAGGTGCTGCATAAGCGTTATAAACAAGCACCATCTGCTTCGAACTATTTACGCTTCTCCAATGCTAGAGCATCATGCAAGGTCGCAGTCAAAAGAGATTTTAACCAGTATTTGGCTAGAATCAAAGCAGGCATCCCCAACAATCTTCGATATTTTTGGAGTTACGTCAATGCACAGAGAAAAACATCCTCCATGTCCCCAAATATTGTTCATGATGGCCGTACTATCACGGAACCTCAGGAGATGTGTGAGTCTTTTCGAGAGTATTTTTCCTCTGTCTTTACCAGATCTTCTCAGGACTTCACACCTGACTATTTTGACAGGCTTGGCAATTCATCTAACATGCATATCAGCCCTGCTGATGTCTTGGCAAAGCTTGCAAAACTTGACGAGACCAAAGGCTGGGGTCCGGATGAAATCCCGCCTAATGTTCTGAAGTACAGTAGACACATTCTAGCAGAGCCGATATGCAGACTCTTCAATTCGTCATTAGCCGTTGGAGTCTTCCCTGATGCCTTGAAGAAAGCTTTTATTGTACCCATACACAAGTCTGGACCGCAAAATACTCTCTCTAACTATAGACCCATCTCTATCCTCTCTGCGATGTCCAAAGTTTTTGAGGAACTCTTTTTGGACCGTATCAAGCACAAAGTAGCCAGCATCATCTCTCCTCGCCAGCATGGATTTGTAGCAGGTCGTTCCACCGTCTCGAACTTAATAGCTTTCCAAACTAGAATACATGAGGCTTTCATATCAAATCGCCAGTTGGACGCAGTTTATCTGGACTTTTCAAAGGCGTTCGACAAAGTGGACCATGCCCTTCTCCTCAAAAAACTTGTCAGCCTGGGATTTGATACCCCCTCGGTGCGTTGGTTGGCTAGCTATCTCTCAGATAGGCGCCTATATGTAAGATTTGCAGGCGCACTGTCCTCAGAATTTGTTTCCTCCTCAGGGGTACCGCAGGGATCTCTTCTTGGGCCTTCACTTTTTTCCCTGTTTGTAAATGATCTGCCTGAGACCATCGTGACGGAATCTTTACTGTTTGCTGACGACGTCAAACTCTTTTCAGCCGTCTCAGAAGAGGAGGATTGCCTGAGAATCCAGCACAGTTTGGATTCCTTGGACCAATGGTGCTTGACCAACAACATGAAACTCAACATTGGGAAATGTCAAGTAATTACCTTCCATCGTTGCAACAACCCTCTGGTCTTCAACTACAGTGTTCGAGGAGAAGAGCTTTCCAGAGTTACGGAGATACGAGACCTGGGAGTTATTTGGACCTCTTCTTTGAATCCTGAAGCTCAGGTTGCTGCCATCTGCAGGAAGGCGAACAGAATGCTCGGTTTCGTTCTTCGATTTTCAAGAAACCTCACCAATTTGACTGCACTTAAAACGTTGTACTGTGCATTGGTCAGGCAGTTGCTTGAATATGGGTCAACAGTGTGGAGCCCACATCAACGTTATCTCTGCGATGAGTTGGAGGGAGTGCAGCGCAGGTTCGCCAGGATGGTTGGCGTGAGGAATGGCTACTTGTACCGCCAAGTCCCGATTGATGACATCTATCGTGAACTGGGTCTTCAGCACTTGGAAACCAGGAGACACATTGCTGATCTCGTTGTATTACACAAACTCTTAAATGGTACACTCGACTGCCCAGATATTCTTCAGCAGATTCAGTTCCGAACTCCTCTACGTACCCGGTCAAGAGACTTGTTTGTTAGACAGCATCACCGCACGAACTACGAGATGAATGCCGCACTCTTCCGCATGCAAAGGGCAGGCAACAGCGTGTCGGAGACTGTCGATTTCTTCATGGACAGTGTAGCTTCGATGAAGAGGAAGCTTCTAAGTAGTCCTTAATTTGGCAATTTGGCAATGCAGATTTCAGAGACTTTCATTGGCTGTTGTGCTGGAAAAAATATTAAACAATATTTGAATTGTACTTATCCTCACTACTGTATATAATTGTACATTAAAGCTCACATTAATTCTCCTGTAAAACTTAGTGTTATCTTGTATATTATTGTATGTTTCTATTATTGTATATTGTCACATTTACATTAGTATTGTTACTATCTGCTCACTCATATTATGTATTATATTATATGTACAAATGTATATTCTTTAAGATCAGAGTTGTAATACTAGTGTCATTGTTAATAGTAAGATATTTTCCATCATTCCATCTTGTTTGTTGTAAATGCAAAAATGGAGTTTGTCCGTTGGTATGTAAAATAAATAAATAAATAAATAAATATAAAAGGTTCTAAAGCAAAGAATTTGGACAAACTCAGTATGGATTTTTTATCATGGAAAAACGCCAGTATCGGAGACCTTCCACCGACCAGCCGAAGCACCAGACAACACTTACTGAGGGCCAACATATTACCATTTTTACCTACAAAAACATTGCATTGACAAAGAATTTAATTTATTAGATCCACTATAATTTGGATTTCAAGTGGAAAATATCACTTCAGTACCAAAGATTCCATAAATGTAGAAGTGTTGATGATTCTTTGTGCTAAAATTATTATGATTAGAGTCTAAGAAATGTCAGACATAAGTTCAGCATTAGTTAAACAGTAGTATTGAACAGTATACATATTGCAGTAACATTCCAGAAGAATGATAATAGTAGCAGTAAGCCTATGTGTTAAGAGTCACCATTTGTTATTTGCATTTCAACGAACAAAATATACCGTACTTTATAACAATACTTTCTGTGTGTTTATTCTAAAACAACATTAGTTAGTATTTAAGTTTAAGTCATACTAAACAATACAAATTATTCAACATAGAGCTTTTGTTTCAAATACACAATAAAACAAGTAATGTTAATTCTAAAACAGTGGTATAAATTTTTTATTTAAAATTATTTCTGATAATGTAAACAAAAATGTAACATATTTAAATGATGACGTACGAATAATAAAGTATATCTGTATTGGCATTGCTTTCACAGTAAAATAACTAATAAAATGCTTAAAAATGTTTTATATGTGTATATATCAAATAAGTGTATTTATATAAGTTAAACTGATGTAAATAATATAAAAATCATTTCAGGTAATGTAATGAATTTTTTCATTAAAATTTTAACACATAGTTTCGTTATAGTTGTTGTACACCCTATGAATATGAAGTGCAACAATATTAGATAAACAAAAAATAACTTTTTGTTATTAGAGAGTATTTGTAAACTTGTTGAACAGATGAAATACATTATTGGTAGATATGCAACAATAAAATGATAAATGTACCATTGTTCAGGCACGTACCAATTGTAGCGATTGCATCGGTGTTTCAGGCGTTTTTCTGCATTATTCCTAGGATTTATCCCCCCATGTGTGGTATCATTAGAAAGGATATTAAAAGACAAACAACTTTGATAAGAGGTAAAATTGCCAATTTCTCACTAGTAAACAAGTTATAAGCAAAAATTTACAAAATTTTATTTTTAAAATTCAATTTTTTAAATATTATGGAAAAACTAATAAGTGCATAAGAAAATGGTAAATACAAAAAAGATAGATCTTTTGATAAGCTTTAAAACAAAAAAAGATTTATCCAAATCCGATAAATAACATCTGAAATATACGCAATTAAAACATATCACTTTCCGCCATCTTGATGACGACATAGAGGGTAAATCTACCAGATGCCGAAATGACACCTAAGTGCAAAACACTTCCTAAGACACATATATTCAACTAAAAAAGTCAAATTGACTATACGCGATTTTCCTACGGAATGTATTGTCAGATCCTGGACTACCAGGCAGTCAAAAGCTTTACTGTAGTCCACCATAACCGCTGCTACTAGCTTATTATTTTCCAAGTGGTCAGTAATGGACTCAACCAAACTGATGAGAGCTGTAGTTGGTGATCTCCCTTATGAATCCATGCCAGTGTTCGGATAAGAGATCATTCTTTTGAAGATGTTCAATCATTCTTTTAAGTACTATTTTTTCTATGATTTTTGAGAAAGTAGATACTAAGGAAATAGGCCGATAGTTTTCTACTTTGTTGTGAGGTCCTTTTTTGTGTTTTGGATATATTTTTGCTATTTTTAGTAAAGAAGGGAAGTAGCCTTGTTCAAAAGATTTATTGATCACACGAGCGAGTGGAGCAGCGAGTTCGCCAGCACAGTACTTAACAGCCTTTGATGGGACTTCATCTAAACCGCTAGAAAAACTTGATTTGAGGGACATTATTGTTTCTATTACTTCTTTTGTATTAGTTGGGATGAAGTTCATTGTTTCGACTTGTTGAGCATTCAATGAATTACCCATAAGGGGCGTGATAGATTGTCGATCTTTTTGTTTTCTTAATGTGTTGTCTGCTATTTCTGAGAAGTATTTATTTAAGTGCTCCGTAACAAGGTTGGGATTCCTTTCAAGTTTACCATTTATTTCCAGCTCTTCACAAGTGTCGGGAGGACTTTTAGCTTGCTTTTCTGAGTTTATTATATTCCATAAGGCTTTTGACTTATTATGGGAATTACTTATGTGCTCGGCTGTTGTGTTGCGCTTCAGCTTTCTAAGTTCAAGATCATAGTGTTTCTTCTTACGATTCATTTACTGCCTATCAACATCACTTCCAGTCTTTTCATATTTTCTTACAGCCCTAAGGAAGTCATCTTTAAGTATCTTTGCTTCTGCGCTGTACTTAACGTTGCACGTAGGTTTTTGTTTAATCCGTGATTTTTTACTTGGACAAGTCTGATCAAGGTTTGATTTCACAGCCTTATAAAAACAATTATACATTTCTTCTGCGTCGGGCGCTTTATGCACACTGTCCCAATCTTCTTTCATTAGTTCTGCTTTAAGGTTATCAAGATTTTGATTGGTAAAATGTCTTCTATATTCACTCTGTGTTATTTGACATGTATTTATCTCTAGATTTAATAGAGCGAGTTGGCCTGTATGGTCAGAGAGGCCAGCCTGATGAATACTGAAATTGACTTTACCCTCAGGCATGTTTGTACATATGGCGTCTATGGATGATTTTGAAGTGCTAGTTATATGGGTCGCAGGGATCGGAAGGCGCAGAATTCCAAATGTTGAAAGTTCTTGTTCAAAGTTATTGTTATCAAGGTTATCAGTTAGTCTGTCAAAATCAATATCACCCATTAAAAGTATTTTCATGTTCTCTGCTTGTACTTTATTTAATATATTTGATATGATTTCAATTGCTAACTTGCTTTCTCCGTTCGGTGGTCTGTAAACACTTAGTATATAAAAGGAATGTTTTTTTGTTGTGATCTTTATCAGCACTGCTTCGCATACAAGTCCTATGCAGTAGTTTTCTATATCAACTACTTCAGTTTCAAGACCTGCTGATTCTTCAATGTACAGAGCCACACCGCCAAGTTTATGATCATTTCTACTGAAGTCTGTTATTAGTTTGTATCTGCTTAGCGGTGTTGAGCACAGATTGCTTTTATTAAGTCCATGTTCAGTGAGTATTAGTATTGTAGGTTGTATCTGCTTTAAAAAAAATGGTTTAATCTTTCAACTTTTTTAGACAAACCCCTTACGTTTCTGGTGGAAAACAGTGAATTTTGAGTGAGTTTTGCAGATCTGAGTTTTTCCAATTTTGTTACTAATTCTGTCATCATTTTAGTGGAAAATTATCAATTTATTTTCTTGTCCCTTTCTTTCATTACTGAGCCAATCTCTAAAAAAGTCTGGTTGTTCGGGGATTGTTTAAAATGCTTATTAATATCATCTTTTGAATATTGTTCAGAGCATTGGATCCACTTGGACAACACATCTTCTTTTGGTGTGGATATGTATGTGAATGACTGTGTGTGTCTTGTTACCGCTACGACACAGTGGGGGTTTGAGTTGTAAATCTCTTCATCATCCTTTGACATCCTCACCACTGCAATGTGTGCAGCTTGCTTTCCTTGAAATTCGTGAACGGTGAAGCAATTATATCCCCACTTTTTTAGCTCGTGCTTTTCTGATTGTTTGTGTAATGTATTAAGTTGGAAATACAATATTTTACCATAATTCACATTTCACATGTTGGCAGTACCAAAAATCAGGCCATGTCTACCGATCTTTCGATCGTACGATATTCAAATAAACGAATCTGATTGGCGGAGCGAATTCCAAACATCTCCTCATACAAACCACCAGTCAGTCCAGCTCCAGATTCCAAACCGTACGTCCGCGCTCCGCCGGTCGGTGTTTTACTCGCACAATGTAGTTTTTATTTAGAACCCCGTTCCCGGTAAAAATGATACGCGTGATCCACTCGGACACTTAACATTTTTGGCGACGATAAAATCGCAAATATTTTAATTTTCAATCCGGGAAACGTGAGTGAATTTCAGTGCCGAAAATTACCCGTGAAAAGTGTTTTCTTCAAGTTCTTCAGTTCAAGTTCTTCAATCTTCAATGATCAGTTATTGGTAAAGTAAGGTTTACCAAAACAGTATTTATTGTATGAATAACGTTCATCCATTATTTTTGAACCAACTTTTCGGCGAGAAAATGGCGGGAGTGATCGGCAACATCGGAACATTCGACACGGCCGAGGAAACGTGGAGTTCGTACATAGAACGTTTCGAACTGTTTATCGAATGTAATGACATCAAGGACGAGAAGAAGGTATGTACTTTATTATCAGTAGTAGGAGTGAAAACATACAACTTACTAAAAGACTTGTGCACCCCCGAAAAACCAGCTTCAAAATCCTACGACGACATAGTGAAACTAATTTCAGAACATTTACATCCTAAACCTAGCTTCATTACCGAGCGGTATAAATTTAGTTTACGTAACCAATTCGACTATGAATCCGTCGCGGAGTACATAGTTCAGTTAAAGAAGATGTCCGCGCATTGTGACTTCAAAGACAAACTCCCGGACCATTTGCGAGACAGACTGGTCAGTGGCTTACGGAGTGAAACTATAAAGAAACGTTTGTTGAGTGAAAAGGACCTAACATACGAATCAGCAGTCACCATCGCCCTGTCACTGGAAGCAGCGGCCAAGGATGCAACGACATTGACGGCGCAGCACAACGGGACTGGCGGCGCGGGGGCGGCATCGCGGCTCCACACCATCCACAGCGGCGGGCGACCCATCCAACCCCAGGGGAACTACAGGCCCAAGGCGTCCAACTCATCGAGGGGAGAGTGTGCCACGGCAGTTAAGTGTTATTGTTGTGGTAAAGTGGGTCACTTGACCAATCAGTGTAGATTTCGTGGTTACAGCTGCAATTATTGTAAGAAACAAGGTCATTTAGAAGTTGTGTGTAACACTAAGGCTAGGGGTAAGTCGTCTAACTCTCATTCCAATAATCCTAAGGCCAAATTAAGTAAAGGGAGCAACTACACAAAACGTCCTGGTAAACAATTTAATAACTATAGTAAACAACATTTTGTAGGCACGTCTAATGATACAGAAAATAGTCTAGACACAAACGATGACGTGTACAACCTCTCTAATTTATTTCAGTTACAAGAGGGAGAGTCACAACCACCTCAGATTAAACCAATAGTAGTAAATTTGAAAGTCAATGGTAATGAAATTCCTTTTGAGATCGACAGCGGAGCCTGCTGTAGTGTAATTTCTGAGAAATTCTATAAGGCTAATTTAAGCAACCTTCCGTTGCAGCATACAAACTTAGTGTTGAGCTCCTACACTAATCAAATGATAAAGCCAGTAGGTAAACTTTCTGTGAAAGTCGAGCACGGCTCGCTGGTAAAGAATTTAACATTGTATGTAATCACTAATGGAGCTAATCCTCTCCTAGGCAGAGACTGGATAAGAGATTTAAATTTAACAGTCAGAATTCCTAACAATGAGAGCTTGCATAATACTAATGTACTAGTGCAACGAAACGAAGTTATTGTTAATAACTTATTCAAAGAATTTCCCGAAGTGTTTACAGATAACCTAGGATGTTACAAGGGGGATCCTGTTAAGTTAAAGTTAAAGGAAAACGCCGTGCCCAGGTATTTTAAACCTAGATCCATTCCTTATTCACTGAAAGAAAAGGTAGAAAGTGAAATAGATCGATTGGTTGAAAATGGTATTCTTTCTCCTGTAGATACAAGTTCTTGGTCAACACCATTGGTGCCGATCTTAAAAAGAGATGGTAAAATTAGATTGTGCGGTGATTACAAGGTTTCTTTAAATCCGTATTTAGAAATTGACAGATATCCTATTCCTAAAGTAGAGGATTTATTTGCAACTCTACAGAAGGGTGAAACATTTTCAAGAATCGATCTAAGTCAAGCATATTTACAAATAACTCTAGATGAAGAGTCAAAGAAGTATTGTACGTTGAGCACAACAAAAGGGCTTTATGTCCCAAACCGAATTCCGTACGGAATTTCTTCCGCGCCCGGAATATTCCAGCGCATCATGGAACAAATGCTTTGTGGTATTCCTGGAGTGTCTTGCTTCCTGGACGATGTTTGTATTACAGGGATAAACCAAACTGAACATTTAGAAAGATTGAGGGAAGTATTTTCTAGATTAAAGAAATATGGTCTTACTGTTCAGAAATCTAAATGTAAGTTTTTTTGTAAACAAGTCGAATATCTCGGCTACATATTGAGTAAAGAGGGACTTCAGACCTCCCCGAGTAAAGTAGAAGCTATTGTTAAGGTTCCTACACCTACTAATGTCACTCAACTTAAATCATTCCTTGGTTTAGTTAATTATTACGGGAAATTTGTGCCAGACCTTTCTATGATTGCCACACCATTGTACGGGCTATTGAAAAAAGATAGTCAGTTTGAATGGGACGCAGCGTGTAAGAAATCTTTTCAGTTAATTAAGCAAAAAATAGTGTCTGCTCCCATACTTGCTCATTACGATCCAGAGCTACCCTTACGTCTAACTACAGACAGTTCGGCTTATGGTCTTGGCTGCATTCTTAGTCAAATTCAAAAAGATGGTAGTGAAAAACCCATTTGTTTTGGTTCGAGATCGCTTTCCAAAGCGGAGCAAAATTATTCAGTAATTGACAAAGAGGCATTGGCTATAGTTTTTGGAGTACGTAAGTTTAATCAGTATTTATTTGGAAGGAAATTTACCTTGCTTACCGACCATAAACCGCTCCTGTCTATTTTTGGACCAAAGAAAGGCTTGCCAGCCTACGCTGCTAGTAGACTCCAAAGATACGCATTGTTCTTATCAAATTACGACTTTGACATTCAATATATTAATTCACAGTCTAACAAAGCAGATTGTCTGTCTAGATTGCCCATTTCATTAGATGACGCAACAAGGGACTGTAGTGATGATAATATAAATTATGTTGGTTCCTTTTTACAGTGTTTAAAAGAGAATGAAATACCTTTAAGTTTTACTGATGTTAAACGTGAAACTTTGAAAGATCCTGAACTCAGTAAAGTACTAAGTTATGTTATGTCAGGATGGCCAAATAACTATGAAAGTGAACTAAATGCCTATTTTCAGAGACAAAATGAAATAACTGTTGAGCAGGGAATATTAATGTGGGGTCATAGAGTCATTGTACCTAAAGTTTTACGTAAATTTGTTTTGGGGGAAATTCATTCAGGACATCTCGGAATCGTTAAAATGAAATCACTCGCACGGTCTTACATTTGGTGGCCGTCTATCGATAAAGATATCGAACTTGTGGCCAACAGTTGTTCATTGTGTCTCATGGAACGGCAAAGCCCGGCAAAACACATGCTACATGTTTGGGAGTACCCGAAAAATCCATGGCAAAGGATTCATTTAGATTTTTTAGGACCTATAAATTCTAAACTGTACCTTGTTATTGTTGATGCGCATACTAAGTGGTTGGAGGTCGAAGAAGTAAGCTCTACTTCGGCTAAAAGTACAATAAGTAAATTGAGACCTCTTTTTGCTCGATTTGGGCTCCCTGAGCAAATTGTGTCAGATAACGGACCACCATTCACTTCGAATGAATTTAGTCAGTTTTTGAAAATGAATGGTATTAGACATACTCTCACACCACCCTTTCACCCAGCTAGTAACGGGCAGGCTGAGAACTCAGTAAAAACTGTTAAGAAGAGAATACGATGTGCTATTGCAAATAAGGAAAATGTAGATTTAGCTTTAAATAGGTTTCTGTTAGCGTACAGAAATTCAGTTCATTCAACTACCAATGAGACACCTGCAAAACTTATGTTCAACAGAAACTTAAGATCTAGACTAGACCTAATTAGGCCTTCATTGTCTCAGACTGTGAGCATCAATCAAGAGAAACAAACCCGTAACTACCAGGGTAGTAAGATAAGAATTTTGAATGTGGGAGAGCTAGTGCTTATTAGGGACTACAGAGGCAAGAATAAATGGATTGAGGGAGTTGTAATTAAAATTTTGAGCCCAGTTTCGTATTTGGTAAAATTAGAGGGAGGTATTGTGTGGAAACGACACATTGATCAATTAATTGGCATTCAATCTGGGTTAACAGGTAACGTAAATGAAGAAATAACTCCTCAAGATTTATTGTTGCCACAATCAGAACCAGTGCGTAAGGTAGGTCGATCAGCTGATTCCCCTAACCTTGCACACAACAACGGCCCGTCCGGCAGTCCGAGTGTATCCCATTGTCCGTCTCCAAGCGCTTCCCGTTTTAGCCCAAAAATATCCAGTACCCCCACCGGACGCGCAGCGTCATCCATGACGTCACCATCAGCTGTTCGCTCCTCACCACAACAATCGGCTAGGAGATATCCGGTCAGAGATCGGAAGCCTATTGTTAAACTCAACTTGTAAATAGTGTGCTTGGAATACTGTTTGTTTACTTTTAAAATGTTTTTAAATCCTTTAAATTGTGCTTTTGTTTATTTATGTATTCAATATCTTGTTTTTTGTTTTACTGATGATGAATTTGTATGATTACTCATATTTTATTTTCAACGACTTACACTAAATGTTTATCTTAAATTTCTGTTATTTCATGTTTATAAAATTTATAGCAAATTTGTATTGTATCCAGTTATGTTTAATCTTAAAGGGGGAGGAAGTGTAATGTATTAAGTTGGAAATACGATATTTTACCATAATTCACATTTCACATGTTGGCAGTACCAAAAATCAGGCCATGTCTACCGATCTTTCGATCGTACGATATTCAAATAAACGAATCTGATTGGCGGAGCGAATTCCAAACATCTCCTCATACAAACCACCAGTCAGTCCAGCTCCAGATTCCAAACCGTACGTCCGCGCTCCGCCGGTCGGTGTTTTACTCGCACAATGTAGTTTTTATTTAGAACCCCGTTCCCGGTAAAAATGATACGCGTGATCCACTCGGACACTTAACAGTTTGAATACCAAGATTTGGTGTTTTTCTTTATCAACAGGAAGGGTAGCAATGTTTTCAAAAGGTATTTTTTTAAGTTCTTTACTAATGGCATTGCTTGATGTCATACCCCCTCTGTAAATGTTGGATAGCAGCTTTGCTACAGTGACAGGACACCTGTAAGTGTGATTGAGGGTTTCTGTGGTTTTTGCTATGTTCATGATGTCATAATATATTGCATTACACCTTGGATTTCTATTTATAAATGGAATTTGGTGCTGGTCTCCAATCAGGATTATCTCCTTCACCTTTGCTAATGCTGCTGCAAAAAATATTTCTCCAGCGTGTGGCATGAGTGCCTCATCAACAATCAGCCTCCCATAAGTTCCACCTGTTTTAAGGTGTTGTGTGGAGTGAATTATAAAGGAATGGATGGTGCGACAGGAATCTTTCAATCTTGCATATTCTTCAGGATGTTTCTTCTTTAGCCTTGAGCGAAAGTCTGTTGCGCCTTCTCGTGTGGGAAATAAGATGGGTCTACAATCCTTCGTTAAGCCTCTAGCCGCCATTTTGTTTTTTCACATACCAATATTTATTTACTCAACGGATGGTTGTATTCAGATCATATTTGGTATGAAGCTTTAGCATAAAATTGTACATTTTCTGGAAAAAAGTTCATTTTTTCTTATGCGCATTTTCAAAATGGTAGCCATTTTAAATTTTAAAATTAAAATATCTCAAAATCAGTAAATTTTATCAAAATTTTACCAAGGACAAAAAAAGTTGCCAAATTAAATTATCTAATCAATGGTACCAAGTTTGTAAGGATCTGATAACAAATAATGGAGTTGTTGTGATTCTTATATTAAAATTTTTTAATTTGCATTAATTATAATGCAAAATCAATGTTTTTATGGAGAAAAATCTCAATAACTCCGTTCCTTGATGTCAGATCCTTACAAACTTGGTATCAATGATTAGATCATTTAATTTAGCAATTTTTGTCTCGTAGAATTTTTATAAAACTGACCGGTTTAAAAATATTTTAGTTTGAAATTTTAAAATGGCCGCCATTTTAAAATGCACATTGGTTTGCTAAAGCTTCAAACCATATATGATCTGAATACAACCATCCGTTACGTAGATAAAAATTATGTGAAAAAAACAAAATCGCGGGTAGCGGCTTACCAAAGGATTCTAGACCCATCTTTGTCCGATGTTTTTTGTCTTGACCCAAGGAATAAAATCTACTTTTTTAAAGAGAGTTCACTAACACCCTGTATAAATTCTTTTCTTTGACTTTTTTTGAAAGGTAAACCATAAAATTTTTATCATAACCAATTTATGAGATTATACTGTAAGAAACGAAAGAAGTTATGTTTCATTGTGTACATTGGCTACCTGTTCAATCCACACGATGTAGAAAATAACTTCAGATGGCAATGTGAAACCAAACGCTGGTCACTGCCACCTTTGAGTTAGAGATGTATGCAATATAAAAATCAGTACTATATAAACTTATTTTTTAATTATGTCGTATTAAAAAAATAATTTTTGTATATTGATTATTTTTGTAGAACATAAATGTTCAAAATATATTATAACTCAGGAATTTGATGATTTTGATTTATATACCCTAATGTTTTGTCATTGTATTTTTTATTCATTTTTTTATTGCAATATGTAAAATATTTTGATGTCATGTCCTTAGTATAAATGTCAAATTTAATAAGCAGATAACAATTTACATTGTGCTTTTAGAATAGTTAAGGTCCAATGTTTTAATTAATATTAATAGAATAAGTTGTATATTTTAACTATGATTTTCTCCTTTTTATTTTCTTTTCTCTGTATATGAAAGTGTATTTTTATTTTGTTGTATTCGTGGAAATGGACGAAAGAATTATGTTGGTTGTTTTTTCCAAGGCAGATGTACTAATGTATTCTGACATTGCCAGCCATGTACATTTTACAAATTATTTTAAACGTTAGAGAAAAAATTAACAATCTACCTCAAAATTCTTTTATCCATTCGTATGAAACAAGAATCAGAAATAAATTAAAAACATGTCCATGCAAATACTCAAAATCTCAAAAAATCTTCAATTTATGGGACACAATTATTTAATACGATACCCTTGATTTGGTTGGAACTGCCCGTAAAGAAATTTAATAGAAGATTAATGGATCAACTACTTGAGAAAACACCATACAATGTTGAAGATTGCCTATCTAAAGATTTTTTAACATCATAGTTAAAATTAAAACTTAAGTTTTATTAGTTATTAGATTTTCCCGCGGCTTCATTCGTGCTACTTGCCGTCAGGTTTCAAAGCTCATTCACTACGCTCACTCGCCACCACCCTCACCCTATGCATAAAAATCACTTGAATACCTAAAACAAAAAATTTTTATTGAATTTGTTTCTTAGCAATCAATAAAAAAAGATCAAATCAATTTTCAGATATTTTATAAATTTTTTTTCTGATACCTCCCAGAATATGTGTACAAAGTTTCATGATGATTCGTCAAGTAGTTTTTGCGTAAAAGCGGAACAAACATCCACGCTTTGACATTTATAATATTATTAAGGATTATTGCTATGTATGTTTTATGGTACCTGTCAATAAAGCATTTTTATTATCTATACAGGGTGTTCGGAAAAAACGTTTCAGGAATTCGGGAGGTTATTGCCCACATCAAAATAAGCAAAAAACTTCCTATAAACATATGTCCTAAAATGCTTCGTTAACCCGCTAGCCGCCATTTTGTATTTTACACTAAATAATTTTTATTTCCGTAATGGATCATTGTATTAAGTTAATATTTGGCATGCATCTTCATCATAGCAATACCCATTTTCAAGAAAAAAGTTATTTTTTTCTAATGTTTATTTTCAAAATAGCGGCCATTTTAAAATTTTAAACTTAAATATCTCAAAACCGGTAAATTTTATAAAAATTTTACTAGACACAAAAAAGTTGACAAATTTAATTATCTAACCAATGGTACCAAGTTTGTTAGGATCAGACAACAAATAACGGAGTTATTGAGATTTTTATGCATAAAAACATTGATTTTGCATTGTAATTAATGCAAATCAAGGTAATTTTAATTAAAAAATCTCAATAACTCATTTGTTTTCAGATCCTTACAAACTTGGTACCATTCGTTAAATAATTAAATTTGTCAACTTTTTTGTATCTAGTAAAATTTTTATAAAATTTACCGGTTTTGAGATATTTTAGTTTAAAATTTTAAAACGGCCGCAATTTTGAAAATAAACATTAGAAAAAAATAACTTTTTTCTTGAAAATGGGTATTGCTATGATGAAGGTTCATGCCAAATATTAACTTAATACAATGATCCATTACGGAAATAAAAATTATTTAGTGTAAAAAACAAAATGGCGGCTAGCGGGTTAACAAAGCATTTTCGGACATATTTTTATAGGAATTTTTTTGCTTATTTTGATGTGGGCAATAACCTCCTGAATTCCTGAAACGGTTTTTCCGAACACCCTGTATTTAATACGCAAGCATGTTTCATTTCTTCCTTTTTTCTCAGCTCGTGTGCATCGTAGGATAAATCCGCGCATACCGTGAAAGGTATAGTCCTGTAGATGAGCAGAATCACATTCTAATTCACGTCGGGCTCCAGGGCTGCGCCCTACAGGCTTTCAAAGTTCCAATGTTAATCTTATGGAGAAAGGAGAATTGAATGAATCATTAGACAGCTATTGTAAAAACAACTGCTAGAAAATTAGGAAGAACAGATGTTTTAGTTCTAAAATGTTGATCGAATTTCGATCAGGAGGCGATCTCTAGTTAATATAATTTTACTGTGGTGAATGGGAAATACTGTAGGTTGCTGCCCATTACTTTACCTAAATATCTCAGAGAATGGTTTTTCCGAGTTTCGCTACAAGTAAGTGAATAAGATTATCACATTATTTTTTTCTTCTTAGATATATTAAATGGAGAAATTTGTTTCAGCCTGTCGTTTGTGAACTGAAACACGAAGATGGCAAAACAGAAAAGATCCATCTGAACCACACGTTAAACGAACAGCAGATTGAGTGGTTCAAGGCCGGAAGTGCTCTGAACAGGATGAAGCAGCTGGCAGCCAAGAAGTGAATCGGGAGCCGTTAGCCGAAATTATCACCCTAGGGACAGACTGAGTTTCTAAATTTGAAAGTGATATGTAACCGTGTGTAAATTGCGAGTGAACGTTAAGCCAGCCGAGACCCCTGGTTGGTTTAACTTGGGAAGCCGGAAGTATTATCGATCAGTAGAATGTATCATGCGATCAGAATTGAACTTAGGTTATGTGTACCTCACCATATGTATCCACGTCTTTTGTAAATATTGTTAAGTGAAATAAAAATGTAAATTTTAGTAATTTGTTGGTTTTTATTTATAATAGCCGAAAGGAAGGATGTATATCTTTAAATGTGTACTGGCATCCAAGTTTATAATAATAATAATAATAATATTTTTATTGCTATTACAACATTAAATAAGTTGGAAGCAATGTTAACGATACAATAATTTTGATATGACAAACTTACGTTAAAATATTTCTTATAATTTTTGTGTAACCTATTTTAATTCCATAAATGCGAAATACCCAGGATATTCTTCAACCCAGTTTAAGAAGAAATTTTGTTTATGTATTTTGGCAATGATCCATATATTCATCAATACTAAAAAATTCATTTTCAACTAAAAACATTTTAAATTTATTTTTGAACGGTCTCCAGTTTAGTTAATTTATTATAGATTCTGGTAATATATACAAATATTTAATACCAGCATTCGATGGTAAATTTTGACTGATATTAAAGTTGTTGAAGTCTGAATTTTTTGTGAAAATCGATAGCTATCACTGACCTAAGTTAATTTGCATTAAAATCTGGCATAAATTGTTGTTTCAAAAATATAAATACAGGGCAGTGTTAACAACCCCATCCTTTTATCTTTAGTCTTTAGTTTAACTTGGTTAATTAAGAATCATTAATTACAACGGGCTAATCTATTTGACTTTCAGAAAGAAACAAATAGGGATTATTAATTCAATCACTAAAAACATAATAATCAATATGATCAAGTAAATCATTGTGACCATATTTTTTATTTAAAAATTAATTGCTGTAATAATAATGAATAGCTGCATCTTTTTCACCAGTTATGGTTACAAAAAACTACCCTAAAATTTTCATTTAAAGGCTGTTAATATGTTTTTTCAAAGTTATTTTTGAAAGTATATTGTAGGTTGTTAAGGAATGGAAATATTACAATAGTATTATAAATCACTAGGATTGAAAATATATTTTTTTCAGGCTTCAATTGAGTTTTGAGATTATGTGCAAGTTGATTTCTCAGTTGAGTTCATCATTACAATGACACCAATACCATAACATGGTTTAAGTATAATTTGCAACAAAACGGCTAATTTGTGATAATCCCAACCCTACTTTTGCTAGAATTGCTTCTAATATATGAATGTTTACTTTTTTAAGGAATTGGTAGGCCTATTTTCGGTTTACTTTGCCCCGTCGACATAGGCTGTTGATCTGTGCGTGGATCGTTAGACAAAGTAAGGGGGTGAGCTGCTACTGTACCGGTGAGTGGTACTGATAACATTTCCTGTCAGAACCAAATTCGAACCCACGACATTGCTGTCATATTTCTGATGTCCGGTGCGCTAACCACTACACCACCAACTCAAGCAAACATAAATCTTATACTCTAAAACAAGCTCCATTTGTCCGGGCAAAGTTTTTTTTCGCTCCAAGGATTTTTGATTTTTTGATTGAATACGGGGGTTTTGGCCACCAGAAATCGATTGGAGCTGGTCCCATAGCTGGGAAAAATCCGGTTTTCGCGCTAGAGCCCTTCAAAGATCCCATGTTATCCTTATGGAGATTTTTAAATTGAACAAAAATCAGCTGATAACTGTAGATAAAATAAACCAATGTGTTACATCTTTAACCTGTGGTTTTAGGAAAATCATACCAATGTGCAGCAAACCTTCCGCCTAGCGAGTGAGCGGAGCGAACAAGCTTTGTGTGAGAAACGAAAGTAATAATTTTACCGAGCTTAAGCTCGGTCCCCCTGGTACTAACTAATTAAAAGTGTGAGAAAATATTCATCTAATTTTACCACTCTAGAGCAGGAAAATTTTATTTTTTACACCGGATGATTTTTTAAAACATCTGTTGTCCATACAGTGTGGTGAAAAATCTTTCCAGTTAATTCTCTTGAATGTATACGGTACATAATTTCATGGAACCTGTATAAATAACAATACTTTTAATACTCTAAGGGGGGTTTTAATGTAACCCCTCCTACAATTTTCAACCAGTTTTTAAGTTAATGGTGTCATCGGATAGGACACGCTCTGCAATTGTTGCCGCCAAAGAATTATCAGAATCAGACTTAAAATAATAGTGCTATCCATAATTAGAATTCTAAATTTTTCCATGAATAAGTTTGGGATTAGGTTGAAAATTTTAAACATCTGTTAATGTACAGGTGAAACTAAGTGTAGTTTTGTGTGACTGCTGTTAATCAAATTATTGAATCGGTGGAGTGTAATTGACTTAAAACAATGAAAAAACCGTTTTGAGCAATGACATGTGATATAGTCCTAATTATATTGTTCGATTTCGAGTAACAAGTTCACTAGTTGTACTTAAATAAAATCCTCCAAATTTTGTGACTTTAAAAACTTTATAAAGAAAAGGAGCCATTGTCAGCATATAAGAAATGATTTGTATAACACATGATGTCATCTAGGTGTATTAAGGTCAATATTGATGTCATATCAGTGTAGAACTGAATATATGATGCTTTGTTGTCTAATACCAATTAATAATTGAGCATATAAGTAAAAATGTTAGTGACTTAACTTGGATTCATTTAATGATAATTTTCATAATTTTACTTGTCAAACTTCTCATACAGTATCTTTTAATGGCATTTCAAATTTTCAACATAATTTAGCCAATTTTTTTGTTTAAAATCCTGCAAATAATAAATTGCAATGGATAAATTGGTACAAACTATTGATGGATTGATTTAATAAAAGTAATAAATTTATGTAAAATGTATGCTGCAGAAAAACACCAAGAGTTTAGACATGAATTATTTGAAAAACTCCAAAGGTCATGTAGAAATCATATGGCGTTGAATAAATTTAATGACCACTGACTCTTTTTATTCACCAAATAATAAAATATGAATAGTAAAATAAAGTTTGTTTAAATGACATTTTTTTAAGACATTAACCTACTGAAGAAACTTGAGAGAAGTACATTGTAATTATCTACAGGCCAGTCTCTGATGAATTCGTCTATTGCCCTATTGTATTCATATACAAAAACACAAATAGATAACATTGAAAAAATAACACAACTGAAACACGCTATAAAGTTCATTACCTTGAAACCATACATTTCATTGTTGACAGTCATATGCAAATAATTGTTTTTATATAATATAATATTTGGATTTATAGCTCCATCATATAAAAATAACATATTTCCCACAATTCTACATACAAGTAGCTGGAATAATAGCAAACTAATAGTCAACCACATAAGGGAGTTTATTGATAGTACACCTGTTAAAAAAAATCTAAAAACTGTCCTGCCGAATCTCCACAAGGAATAGAAATGTATTTGGCTTAAAATAAATAGAGTACAAAGCAAACTTCTGGCAGTAAAAGAGTAATGCGCTATCTTGTGAAAGTCAAAGAACTTTAATTCTTCCGGATGTGATTGATATTCCTTGATATATAGCGGCACCGTGAGGTATTGGAGCGACAGAAAGAGTAGAACGGCGAGGGCATTGACTGTCATCAGCAGTTGGAACGGTCGTCGCCAGTTGGTCAGAAATCCCGCCACTCCTACAAAGTTGGTCAACACAAAGATTCTGACGCAGAGCAAACCGGCAAACAAGATGAATATCAACAACCACCAGTCCAGTCGAACGGTGACGTCCAGCGAGTGCACCGCTATCCTGGGCAGAACATATCCCGTGGCCGTCCGCTCCGCCACCAGCGCCACCTCCGAGAAGAGACGAGTGTTGACGTTGTACATCTTGACCTGCGCCAGGACGGCTCTGCTGTAGTGACCGATCCAGTCCTCCTCCTGCATCATGGCTAGGGACGGCTCCAGCTCCGCCGTCGACCCTCCGAGGTCCCACGGGTACCCTCCACTAGGGTAACACTGTCCCGATCTTCCGGCGTAGTAGAAATTAGAGTCGTCATCTGGCTGAATATATGACCAATTTCTTACCAAACTGCCAAAGAGTGTTTGAGGTGTATCTTGTCTTATCCAAAAGGAAAAATAGCTTCTAGTATCTTCGGCGCTCTGACTGTAAGGTGCAGCACAATCTACTGATATATTGACAGGGGCTTTACAATAACCACGTTTGACTCTAAACTGTCTGAGGCGCAATTTTCCGATCATTCTACTGACTTTGTCGCTAATCCAATCTCCTCTGAAGTAATTAAGTTCTGTTCCTTTGCTAATTGAATCCAAATTATACCAGACATAAGTAAAAAATAACTTCTCACAGTAATCTTGCACAAATTTGTGGTATTTAGTGTCATTGTAAATTGTATTGAAATTTTCCACTAAATTGCGCATATGAGAACCGGTATGGTATTTTGAGGATATATTTGCCATCAATAATGCGTAGAGAACCATTAGAAAAATAATGCACACCACAAGCTCAGAGAACATTCGCCTCCTTCTTGACTTTATCAACTTGAGTCTGTACTCTTCATGACAACTCTCGTGAGGAGGTCGATACATCGGCTTAGATCTTATTTGTAGAAGATTGCCC
>JAQYXR010001784.1:0-24807 GCA_030545055.2 Neoaliturus tenellus | reverse complement strand
CTTGACCAAAAGTTTTGTGCTCCAGACGAAAAGCGAACCCCCCCCCCCCCGAGATTTTTTTTTTCAAAAATTTTTTGACCTTGACCAAAAGTTTTGTGCTCCAGACGAGAAGTGACCCCCCCCCCCCGAGAATTTTTTTTTTCGGAAATTTTTTGACCTTGACCAAAAAAGTTTTTGGCTCCGGACGAGAAGTGTGCCCCCCCCCCCCCTCGGTGGTGAGCCCCGCCCCCGCCCCTGCCCCTGCGTCAGAAGAATTATGTATTTTACATTTTGTTCTGCGCATGCGCAGAAGGAGTTTTTCAAGGTCACCCCCCACCACCCGTTATAAAAGAAGGTTGGCCAACACAGCCTCTCATTATTGGATAAACTTTCGTTGAGTAAACATCCTAAACGCGCTTATGGTAAAAAGTGTTAAAAATGCTTCTTTGCCATATTTGTGGGGAATTTTTCCCAGATGAAGTGATTCTTCAAATCCATCAAGAACTGCACGAAGCGGAGGAGACGGCAGATGTGCAAGTCAGCGAGGGAGACTTGGACTCGCTTGACCAATTTTTAGCCGAACACCATCGAAGGCTGGACGAGTTTGATACTTACCTACAACGGATGCAGCGGAGAAGGCCCAGCGTTATCCAGTTTGGAGGTGCTGGACCATCAGGAGTAGGAAGAACTACAGCGGCCATGGATACGGACACGGACACGGACATGGACACGGACACGGAAATGGACATGGAAGAGGAAGCAGATGGAAATGGAACAAGACCTCTACGTACTACAGCTTTGCCTGGTCAAAAGGTAGTACATTTTAAAATTAAAAATGAACGCCTCGAGTTGGATAATTTTTTAAACGAAGCAAAATTATTAATTGAACAGACTTTGGAAGAAGAATTGACAAGACTAAACTTTATTAAATTTGGATTGGTTTTGGACGTGTTGTTTACTAACACAGATGGAGAAACCACATTGAGAGGATTCGTAACAAAAAATCGCACTCTCATGTTAGCATCCGATGTAAATAATATCATTTCTGATTGTTTGCAAGAATTGATTACTAAATTACAAGAACATGAACGTAGAGGATCCGGATGGCGGTTAACTTCAATTGAAGGACTTGATTTAAGAGTTCAAAAACACGGATACGGCATGAGGGGTAGCAGCTATATTGCTCTACCCAAAAAAATTCAAGCTACTAAATCCTGTATAAATGTGCAAAATGTAGATAATGAATGTTTTAGATATGCTATGTTGTGTAAATATATTTTGCCAGAACAGCATCCATGTAGAGTGGGTAGGTACTATCAAAATGTAAATAATAGATATAATTTTCAAGGACTGTCATACCCAGTAAATATTAAAGATGTTTGTAAATTTGAAAAACAAAATCCTGCTGTAAGTGTAAATATTTTTGGACTGGATGATAGCAATAATGTTTACCCCTTGAGAGTGACAAAGACCGAACGCCGAGATCATACAGATTTGTTGTTAATTACTCAAGGAGAAGTTTCACATTATGTTTACATTAAAAATTTTGTTTGTTTGGTTCAAAAGCAGTTGACAAAAAGGAATGGACCAATAACAGTTTGTAAAAGATGTTTTTGTTTTATTTGGAAAGATTTGACCCATGGAGGATCAGAGTGGTTGACTGAACATAAAAAATTGTGTGATAACAACTATGAAGTAAAAGTTTGTTTGCCTTCTGCCAACCGATCAATAGTAAAATTTGAAAAAATTTCTCATCAGTACAGAGTTCCAGTAGTGGTGTATGCAGATTTCGAATCTATACTCATACCAGAAGATATAGCGAACGGAGAGATCGATAGAAGGACGAAATATCAAGAGCATAAAGCAAATAGTTTTTGTTTGATTTTAAAATCCACCTTGACTGAAGAACAACTACAAAAGTATGGACTTTCATCGTTACCTGTATTATACCGAGGTGAAAACGCAGCAAAAATTTTTGTGGATAAATTATATGAAATCGCTCTTAAAGTGCAAACTATGTATGGTGTTAAAGAGCCGATGATACCACTGGATTATGAAGAGGAGGAACAACATGACTTGGCAAGAATTTGTTATTTGGGCAAAAACCAATTTACAGATGATAATTATAAAGTTAGAGACCATGACCATTTAACTGGACAGTATAGAGGTGCGGCTTGTAACAGATGCAATGTAAATTACAAACTACCCAAATTTATTCCTGTAGTTTTACACAACCTTAGTGGCTATGATTCACACTTCATCATTCCGGAATTGGGTAGAGACGATAGGAAAATAGAGGTGTTGGCAGAAACAACAGAAAAATTTATTAGTTTTTCAAAAACTGTTGACAAAAAAATCAAACTTCGATTTGTTGATTCATTTAGATTTATGCCATCCAGTCTTAGCAAACTGACCGATAACCTAAGGAGACACGATCTAAGGGAAACAAGTAAAATTGTCCCGCAGGACAAGATGGATTTGGTTCTACGGAAAGGGGTTTTCCCCTACGACTACATCGACAGCTCGGAACGTTACGAAGAAAGAAGACTACCGCCGAGGGAAGCATTCACCAGTAAATTGACTGGAAGTGAAATCACTATCGAAGACTACGAACATGCCTGCAATGTGTGGAATGAATTGGACATGCAAAATCTCGGACAATATTCCGATTTTTATATGAAATTGGATGTGACGCTTCTTTGCGATATAATGGAAGAATTTCGCAACACCTGTTTTGACGCCTATGGACTGGACCCGCTACATTCTTTTACTTCTCCCGGTTTGGCCTGGCAGGCTATGTTGAAATCTACCAAGTGTCACCTTGAACTGCTTACGGATATCGATATGGTGTTAATGATTGAATCCGGTGTACGCGGAGGTTTAACCCAAGCTGTTACTCGTCATGTGAAAGCAAATAATAAATTTTTGCCAAACTACGACCAAACAAAAGATTCAATTTTTCTTGGCTATTTTGATGCAAATAATTTGTATGGTTGGGCCATGTCTAAACCGCTACCTCACGGAGACTTCAAATGGATAAACCCAGATTCAATTGAAAATATTATGGATATTCCCAAAGAAGGTGACACCGGATATATTTTTGACTGTGATTTTGAGTACCCTGAAACACTACACGATCATCATTACGACTTGCCACTGTTGGCTAAAACTGAAGTATCACCGACAGGAAGATGGCCCAAATTAATGATGACATTAAACAACAAAAATCGTTATGTGGCGCACTATTGGGTTGTACAACAAGCGTTGGAGTTAGGACTGAAAATAACAAAAATTCACCGAGTATTACAATTTTCTCAATCATGCTGGCTAAAATCCTACATCGATGGAAACACCGCAAGAAGAGCTAGAGCAACATCAGCATTTCAAAAGGACTTTTTTAAATTAATGAACAACGCTATATTTGGCAAAACATTGGAGAACAAGAGGAAACACAAAATTGTAGAATTAGTTTCAGACCCTGCAAAATTGGAAAAACTTGTACAGAAACCGAATTTTGGATCAACAATGATAATAAATGAAAACCTTGTGGCAGTAAGCATGAAGAAAACAAAAGTTGTTATGGACCGCCCGTTATACGCAGGAATGTGCATATTGGATATTTCAAAAACCCATATGTACGATTTCCATTATAACAAGATGGTTGACTACTATGGTCGTGACAATATAGGAGTAGCATACATGGATACTGACGCTTTTATCTATTGGATAAAGACTCAAGACATGTACGAAGATTTAAAAACGTTCGTACACAGGAATGACTTTGATTTTTCAGACTACCCACAAAATCATCCAAACTTCAACGAAAATAATAAAAAAGTTTTAGGCAAATTTAAAGATGAATGTAATGGACAAGTAATGGAAGAAATTGTTGCACTAATGTCGAAATTATATTCCTTCAATGTGTATAAAGGCGAACAACAAGAACCATCAACTACAAAGAAGGCCAAGGGTGTGAAAACAAATTATTTGAAAAAACACATTAATTTTGATCAATACAAAAAGTGTTTATTTGAAGATACTACCTTGAAAGCCAAATTTAACACAATCCGAAGCGAAAAACATCAAGTTTTCAGTGTGACAGAAGTAAAAAAAGCACTTTCTTCTAAGGATGACAAACGCCACATTATGGAAGACAAAATTCACACACTCCCTTTTGGCCACTACTCTATTAACCCTATCAACTAACCTATTCTTCGTCCTTCTACAACTTCGACCTTATTCCTTTTTCCTTCCGTAAAAAAATGGGGAACACGGCAAGTCCAACGCCGTGTTCCCCATTTTTTTACACAAGTTTGGATGACCTTGACCTATATAAATGATGTTAATATTTAAGACAACATTCATTGTTATTATACATGTGATACATGAAACATTCAAACCTGCAATATGAAGAACTTGAAGCAAGAAATTGTCAACGAGCTTCATAAACCTGCAAGAAGAAAGTTTCCACGAAGAAATACAGTGATAAAAGGAATAAATGATTTATATCAAGCGGATTTAATCGAAATGATTCCTTATAGTAAACAAAATAGAGGATTTAAATACATATTGACTATTATTAATTGTTTTTCAAAAATGGCAGATGCTTTACCACTAAAAGATAAAAGTGGCAAAAGTGTTACAAAAGCAATGGAAACAGCTATACAAAGAGACAAACATACTATAAAACATTTACAAACTGATGATGGAAAAGAATATTTTAATAAGGAATTTGCAAATTTAATGAAAAAACACAACATTAACCATTACTCAACCAATTCAGAGGTAAAAGCATCAATAATTGAAAGATTTAACAGAACTTTAAAAGGTGCGATGTATAAGATGTTTTCCAACAGAGGATCACACGTTTGGCTTGATATGTTACCAAAACTTATAAGCGATTACAATAACAAGTTTCATAGAACTATCGGTATGAAACCAAGCCAGGTGACTAATAAAAATGAAAAACTTGTATTAAAACGTATAAAAATGAATACCAAACCAAAAGTTGAAAAACTAAAGCCTAAAAGGTTTAATGTTGGTGATAAAGTGCGAATAAGCAAATACAAAGGTGTATTCAGTAAAAGATATCTTCCAAACTGGACAAATGAGGTTTTTACTGTATTTAAGGTGCAACCTACAGTACCGGAAACTTACATTTTAAAAGATAATAAAGGACAATTGCTTGAAGGAGGGTTTTATGGACATGAAATGTTAAAATCAACAGTAGGTGATGTATATCTAGTTGAAAAGGTGTTGCAACGGAAAAAAGATAAGGTTAAAGTACGATGGTTAGGATTTAATAAGACGGAAGATTCTTGGATACCTAAAAAGGATCTAATATAATGGTAGAGCATCATTTTGGGTTGAACCATTACAAAGGATGGAGATAATACCGCAAAAAGACAATTTTACTATTAATAATATAGATGAACTCACAGTGGATGGTTCTCAATTCAATACTGGGAAACACGGTGTTTTGTTACCAAACACGGTGCGTTGTTTGGTTACCGGTCCTTCCAATTGTGGAAAAACAAATGTAGTATTCAATTTGATTACAAACCCTAAAGGCTTACGTTTTAATAATTTATATGTATTTTCAAAGTCACTACAACAACCAAAATATCAGTTATTGGAACAAATACTCAATAATGTGCCTGAAGTTAAATATTTTAGATTTAACGCAAGCGAAAGTGTCATGCAACCGCAAGAGGCTAAACCATTCTCAGTATTCATATTTGACGATGTATCTTGTGAAAATCAAAATACAATAAGGAATTACTTCGCCATGGGTCGACATAACAACATAGATAGCATTTATATTGGTCAAACTTACAGCAAAATACCGAAACAGCTCATTAGAGACAATGCAAACATGTTAATTGTATTTAAACAGGATGAAACCAACCTAAAACACATATATTATGACCATGTAAGTGCGGATATGCCATTCGAACGATTTAAAGAGTTGTGTGGAAAGGCTTGGGCTGAAAAGTATGGGTTTTTAACAATTATAAAGGAACAACCGCTAAACAATGGTCGATACAGGATAGGATTTGATAAATTTATACTAATACACTGATCATGATGTAAAACATTCATTGTTGTACAACACGTCTTGCTACAAACATGGTTAACCAAGAAAAGTTAATAAAGGAAATAAAATCACTTAGTGATTCTATTCGGGATAAAAACAGAGCATTAAAATTAGGTATTAGCGAAAGGGAGAAATTTCTTGAATCTACTTTTAAACCTATTACTGAACCCTTGAAACAATTAAACAAAAAATTTGCTAAACCCGTTTTGGAAGGAGATGCAATTGCACCTATTACAAAGTTTGAAAGAGAAAATATAAAATCAGAAGATTTTAGTGATGAAGACCTGGAATCCTCTACATATAGTGGTTTTACCGGTGAAGAACCTGAAAGAGAGCTAGAATCACCAGACTATAGTGGTATAAGAGAATTATATGAAGTAAAAGCTAAAAGAGGACATGAAGATGTATCAACTGCTAGTGAAGAGGAAAAAGAAGAAGAAGCAAGGGAAGGTCCGTCAAACATAAGCTTGTTGGGTGAAAATATTCATAACAAAGGACCTTTAGGAAGGAAATACATGATAAAAATGTTAGCTGGAATAAATCCTAATAAAAACTACCATAGTTATGGAGTAAGATTAACAGAAGAAGGTTTAATGGTTGGTAATAGCCCGGTAAACATTGATGAAGATGATAATATTATTGTTGGTAATCAAAGATATAAGGGCACAAGAGGATTATTTGAATTATTATTTGAAAAAAAGCCTTTAGAATTGTTAGTTAAAGAAGAAGATATGGAAGCATATAAACAGATTTTGGAACACACCAATGCATACAGGAGGAAGTATTTAGCTGACCAGCCAGTTTTTAGATCTAGGTCTTTAAAATATAGAGTATTTGTATCCAAGTTAATACCAACAACGAGAAGACAACCAATGCCGATAATGCCAAGAAAACCTGTAAAACGAAGGTTTGTGTCATCCACTTTGGATATAAGTGCTCCAGAACCAAGAAAAAGAAACAAATCTGTTACAGGTACAGGTTTAATGAAGAAACTATATAACACAAATGTGATTTATTACAATAATATCAATAAATTGGTGGATAGAATGAAACTAATACATGAAGCTAAAGAAGCGGGTCATACTGGATTGGAAAACGAATGGGTGGCTTTAGTGGATGAACTCCGAAACCGTGGGGTAATCTCATAAAAATGCGTTACTCCCTAGATTACTATTCAGTTGCACCATGAGTGTCGACAAGTTCGGACGTTACTCCTCGGATGGGTTATATTACGCAAATAATTTAAAAAGAGGTGCTGGTTTACCACAAACACCTGATGGAGATTATGATATAACTAATAAAAGGTTAAAAAACATAAAAGATCCCACAGATGAAAACGATGCAATAAATTTAAAAGTATTAAAAGAAAATATATCACCAACATTAAGACTACAGAAAAACACATATGACGCAGGTAATCATAGAATTGTCAATGTTGGTAAGCCAAATCAAAACGCTGATGCAATAAACAAAGGTTATTTATCATCAGAATTAAAAAATACGCTAAAATTCAATGGAAAAACGTATACTGCTGAAAATAAACGTATATCCAACGTAGATGATCCTAAAGATGCAAAAGACAGCGTAAATAGACGCTATTTACATTCATTAATACCTGAAAAGACAAAAGATGGTTTTTCTTTTTATAAATTTGTTATTAACGATATAGGTTATCCGAAAAATGAAAATGATGCTGTAAATTTAAAATATATAAAAGATCATTGTATTACACGTGATGTAGGAGTTATTGATTGTCTAGGTAATTGTTTAGCGAATGTTAAAGATGGTTCGGCACCATCAGATGGTGCAACAGTGGGTCAAATGATGGAAACCTTAAAACAAGAAACAACCTCTTTTGTAAAACAAGATCAAGTAGTATCAAAGCAAGGGGATGAATTTGTTCAAGGTAATGAAAAATTTAATTTATTAACATACAAAAATAATGCTTGGGATTGCATGGGTAAAGGGTTATCAAATATGGGATGGGGTTATGAAAAACATGATGCAGCTGCTTTATCACAAACCGTACATCTAGATCCAGATCATTCTTTTAGATTTTTTACATGTAAAAATAAAGTAATAAAAAACTTGCATAATGGAAGAGATCCAAATGATGCTGCAACTGTAGGACAAACATTACAATATGACAGTGCAAATAAAGAGTTTATTTATAATAAGCAAAGATTTAAATTAATGGATGTAAATGATTATCAAAATATATTAATTGCAGATCCAAATTCATTTAGCGGATTTAGAAAATTGTCTGGTGAACAATTTATTCATAAAAATCATGTGTTTCGAAATGAATCAGACGGAGCATTAGTTAGTGGAAATTTTAAATATTTTAAATGTCCCGGGAGCGATGAAAATGTAACTGATAAAGACTAAGAATTTGTATAAAAACTGATACGGGTTAGAAATCGAGACTAATATTATAAAAATGGGTTACACTCTAGAATGTTATTCAGTTGCACCATGAGTGTTGACAAGTTCGGACGATATTCCTCGGATGGATTATATTACTTTAATACTTTAAAAAGAGGTGCTGGCTTACCACAAACACCTGATGGAGATTATGATATTAGTAATAAACGGTTAAAAAACATTAATGATCCCACAGATGAAAATGATGCAATAAATTTAAAAGTATTAAAAAAAGAGATATTACCAACACTGAAACTAGACAAAAACACATATAACGCGGGTAATCATAGAATTTCCAACGTCGGTAAGCCAAATCAAAACGCTGATGCAATAAACAGAGGTTATTTATCATCGGAATTGAAAAATACGTTAAAATTCGATGGAAAAACGTATAATGCTGAAAATCGACGTATATCTAACGTAGCAGACCCTGTAGATGAAAAAGACAGCATAAATAGACGCTATTTACATTCTATAATACCTGAAAAGACAAAAGATGGGTTTTCTTTTTATAAATTTGTTATTAACGATATAGGTTATCCAAAGAATGAAAATGATGCTGTAAATTTAAAATACATCAAAGATCATTGTATTACACGTGATGTAGGAATTATTGATTGCTTTGGTAATTGTTTAGCGAATGTAAAAGATGGTTCTGCACCATCAGATGGTGCAACGGTGGGGCAAATAAAGGAAACTTTAAAACAAGAAACATCTGGTTTTGTGAAACAAGACCAAGTAGTAACACGACAAGGAGATGTATTTGTACAGGGAAATAAAAAGTTTACTTTACTTGAAGAAAACAATAGTGTTTGGGATGGTAAAGGAAAGTCATTGACAAATTTAGGTATTGGTGAAAAGCCTGGTGATGCTGTTACTTATGAACAGATAATACAATTAGAGCCAACTGGAAAACAATGGTGGAATTGTGATAACAAACGATTAACAAATGTTGCAGACCCTGATTATGCTGATAACGCTGTAACTGTTAATTTTCTTGTTAAAGTAATAGGTAATTTATTATTTGATATGCATAATTATATTGCAGCCGGACAACATAAACCTATTGATGAAAAAATGAGAAGTGCATGGATTAAACAAGAAATTCTTTATAAATACTTTTTTAATCATAATACACAAAAGTTTAGATCAACAGATTGGGGTACTTTTGATATTTAATTAAATAACACCATAAATTACATCATTTATGTGCAACCTGTCATAGAGGTAACACATAGGTTACGCTTTTCGAATATAAAAGACAATCATGGCGTTTCATTACACCAGTCCATATCGAGACACTATACGGAAAGGAGGCGGTATCACGTCCACAGCGGTTTCTCTGTTAAGTAAAGCTTTAAATCGTATTCCAGTAGGATCTGTCGTAAATAGAGCAATAGACGCTTTACCATACGAATTTCACATACCGGGAGGTTATCAGTATTGCGGACCAGGAACTAAATTGAAAAAACGACTGGAAAGAGGCGATCCAGGCATAAATAAGTTAGATCAGGCTTGTAAAGAACACGATATCGCATATTCCACGTTTACCGATTCAAAGAATAGGTCAATAGCTGATAAAAAGCTAGCGAATATAGCTTGGCAACGAGTAAAGTCTAGTGACGCTAGTATTGCAGAAAAAGCAGCAGCTTTAGCGGTAACAGCAGGTATGAAGGCTAAAACAGCAGTAGGAGGTGGAAAAAGGAGGGGTAGGAATAAAAAAGGATCAACCATGAAGAAACATGGTGGTAATATTAGACTAAAAAGACGTTCTCCGAGGAAAAATAACAAAAAACCGATAATATGGTCAATGGTAAAAAACGGGGCTGGTCTATACCTAAGACCGTATCGTGCATATTAAATAAAAGAAATCAATTGGTTATACCACATAAAGCGTTGACTAATGTTGAATTATTTAAATATATTTCCTGTTTAAAAATACCATTTTTCCGCGGAGTATTTATGAAAGACAATTTACCAAAGAAAATGTGGCAAAATGAGACTGGAATTGTAAATTTGGATAATACTGAAGGCCCTGGCACCCATTGGGTTTGTTATAAGAAACTAAATAACAATGTATATTATTTTGATAGTTTCGGTAATCTACCACCACCAAAAGAACTTCAAGATTACTTTAAATCTGCTAAAAACATATATTACAATTATAAAAGAGAACAACCTGATAATACTTCAATATGCGGCCATTTATGTTTGGAATTCTTAGCTAAAAGTATCAGTCACTATTGAGATGTCTTCCTATACGGTATCATTAACAGGAAAATCGTCCACTTTACGAAGTATCCTTTTTCCAGCGTTACGCTTGCAAAAAGGAAGATTTTGGGAGGCGGCGCTATTGGATTTTACAACTTACAACTCTATTCCCAATGTTACGGAAGGTAAAAATAACTTATTGCATTATTATAAAGGAAAAGATGCCAGTGGGAAGTTTACAGACTTACAAGAGTGCAGTTTACCCACAGGTTCTTATGAAATTGATCATATTAATGAATTTTTGCAAAATAAAATGGGAAAAGACAATATATCGCTAAAAGGTAATAATAATACAATGAAAGCTGAGCTTACTTCAAAATATTATATAGATTTCACTAAGCCAAACTCAATTGGTGATTTATTAGGATTTCCCAAAGATGGAGCAATTTTAGAACCAAATAAAACACATTCTGGTAAACAAACTGTAACAATATTAAAAGTCAATAGTATAGACATAACTTGTAACATTATACAAGGAGCTTACAGAGATGGAGCAAATACTCATATAATACATACTTTTTACCCCAGTGTGCCACCTGGATTTAAAATTGTTGAAAAGCCACAAAACCTGGTATATCTACCGTTGAACACCACTTTCATTTCAGACATCGTGTTGAACGTATTGGATCAAGACGGTAACTTGATAGATTTCCGAGAAGAGCCTATTACGGTTAGATTACATTTAAAATCGACACTTTAATACAAAATCATGGGTTTAATATTTAAAAGCGAACAACCTACGGGAAACCGCATTAGTAGCTCTTCAGCTGTGGAGGAGTTAACACGCGAGAACATTCGTTTCTTAGAGAGAATTGGATTACAATTAACCGATTATGGATATACTGGATATAGCGCAGGGTCCAACATTCGACGAAACCCTATGGGAAAAAGAATATCACACCCACAACCCTTACACTTCATCAAAATTAAACAATAACGATGAAATTCGTATTCCCATACAAAATCAAGACATTTACACACTACCATGTGAAAGTTACTTGTATATTGAAGGAAAAGTTACTAAAAAGGATGGTACTACTACTGGTACAACAGTTCCATTTATAAATAATCCTATGGCTTTCCTGTTTGACGAAATTAGATATGAAATATCAGGTGTAACAGTTGATTCCACTAAAAAAGTAGGTATTGCAACAACTTTAAAGGGATTAACATCTATATCACCTAATGAAACCAATTTAATACAACCTGCAGGATGGGTTTTACCTGCAAAAGACACATTCACTCCAGATACAAATGGAAATTTTGATTTTCATATTCCATTACGTTTGTTGCTTGGTTTTGCTGAAGATTATAGAAAAATTATATTAAATGTTAAACAAGAATTAGTTTTGTTGAGATCTTCTAACGATAAAGACATTATTAAAGCTCCAGACGGTACAACAGATGCAACTTTAGAATGGAAATTAACATTAGACAAAATTGTATGGAGAGTTCCGCATGTTAAATTAGCTGACGAGCATAGAATGCTACTATTAAGAAAGTTAAAGGCTGATCGTGATATTGTAATTCCTTTTAGAAGTTGGGAATTTCATGAACATCCCAGTTTGCCAACTACGGATCGCCACACTTGGACTGTTAAAACATCCAATTATGTGGAACGAGCCAGGTATATTATATTTGGTTTACAAACAGGCAGAAGAGACACCATCACCAAACATGCAGGTCAATTTGATCATTGCAACTTAAAAAATATTAAAGTTTATTTAAATTCACAATTTTTTCCATACGATAGTTTAAATGTGTCATTCGCTAATAAAAAGTACAGCATATTGTACGATATGTATGCAAGATTCCAAAGTTCATATTACGGTAAAACAAATGCACCTTTACTATCACCAGAAAAATACTTAGATGGTTACCCGATAGTTGTAATCGATTGTTCTAAACAGAATGAATCGGTAAAATCATCAAGTGTGGATATAAAAATAGAAATGGAATTTAACGCGGCTATACCGGCTAATACAACTGCATATTGTTTAATTCTACATGATAAAATCGTAACATACACACCTTTAACTGGAATTGTTAAAAATGTATTGTAAGAACCGGTTTTGTTACATTCCAATGCATTCCGCGAGTATAAAAGCAGAGCGCGCAGGCCGCTCCTCATCAGTTTGTTGCCTGTTGTTGTATGGGTAGCATCGTATTCAATATGGCTTCTCCTAGTGGTACACCTGAAAATGTGGTAGATATTGAGAAGGAGATATCTGAGTTTTTAGATCTTCAAGGTCAACGGGAAGGAGATGAACACAACGTTTGCGGACAACTTCACGCCAGTAATAATGTTGAAGAAAAAGGTAAAAGAAAAAGGAATGCGCAAAAGAGGAAAAGGGATATTGAAGATAATATTTCTCCAAACATATTGAGTGAAGTATTCTTACGAATATTTTATCCAATCTCGTCCAGTTTGGACAAAAGTGTTTTAATCGGTGTTATGAAATCAACAGGTTATTCCCCTACTGTGATTTTAACTCATGGACCCAAAATGATTTTGTTTGCGGACAGTGCTTGGGAATCGTTTATGAAACACTTGCATCTTCTAGAATGCTATTTAAGTAGTAACATGTTTGGAAGAAAGACAAGAGTAGGACTTTTGGATTCAAATGTGGAAATTGATATTGTTAAACATCGTGGTGATCATCAGCTGCGGTTTAGAGACACAACAAGACATGATAACAAGATTCAACTTAGTCGAGAGGAGTTTTTCATTTTAACTTGTGCAACCGAACCTATAACGAGATACTTGAGACAACTGGTATTTTCAAGTTCGATTATTAAAGATTATCTGGAAGACACTTTGGACAAACAACCAGACGCACCTATATTATACGGACCTGTGGATACTTCTATATTCAATAGGGTTCCTCATGAAGTACAAATGTGGAGACAATTGGAAAAATACGCTCAACTACATAAAACATCAGTAATACAAGAAGAAGAGGAAGAAGGAGGAGAAGAATCAAGTGTTAGTGATGAAAGTGAAAACAAGGAAAATGTAAAGATGGAAACTTAAATGACAATCAACTACACAGCAATGGTTAATTTTTAAAACAATATCAAACACTTTGTGGGGTTAGGCCTACTGGGGACGGTGCCCACGTTAAATATACACCAACGCGCCAACAACTGTACGGCCTGGTATAAAAGTCGTACCTACCGTGGTGTGGAAATCAGTTGGCCTTTGGACTTCAGCATGAGCAGATGGGTGACCTTCACAATGGACAAGGAAGAAGAACAAGTAAAGTCCAAACCTGGTATAATTGAGTTCCAAGCATTTCGAGGTAATGACGATAGATTTATCATAAAAGAACTTGTGTTTTTCGACATCAATACAAGTGTTCCATATACATTTTTGTTCAAACCACCATGTTCTTATTCATCTTTAACTAGCAAAGCTGCTACTACCAACAGGTGGATTTCAAAATATTTCCATCATATCGATTGGTATGATGGTTTTGCAAGTTACACAGACTTGTATCACATCATGCATCAGTTTTCAAACAGGTTTACCAATATTTACACAAAAGGACTGGAAAAGAAGAGATGGATCGAAGAATTTACTCATGTTCCGGTTAATGATGTGGAATTGGATAAAAACTACAAGTATACAATGGAAAATGTTTGTATTTGTACTAAAAGTCCAGAACATGAAAAAGATAGACATTGCGCTTTAAAAAACGCCTATAAACTCGCATCTTACCTTCAAAGTGGGGAAATGGGGAGTGGTGGGGGTAACGGGGGTTATATAAGTGAGGAGCAGACCGGGACCTGGCATGAGTATTACTCGAGATTCCGAGACGACAACATCTCCCAGCAAGAAGACGAAGAAGACGATCTATAACTCGACCATGGCATCTCACCAGTTCCTGCAAACTTTGGTTGAGCAGTTCAATGCTCACTCCAAATCTACCATACTACCCATCAAGAAGTGTTCCGAACTTAAAGACGAGAAGCACTACATTATCCACGCCATGAAGAAGATGGAGACTACAGTTGGAGAGGCCATCTGCTGCAGTCTTAGCGAGGCACCATTCACTCCGGGGGATGAGCCCAAGTTCCAAGTCTACCTGCCGAAACGGTTCGTCCATCTCCTCCAGAACGAGGATCTGCGCTCCATCCAACCCGGCTGTCTCTACCTGGTTTCCCACGGTTGCACGGGTAGCAATTCCACCGAGTTGACCATCCACATCGCCGACAAGCAGCAGTGTTAGATTTAAGTTTTACTGTTGTACATATGTTATTGTAATGTTTTATAAATAAATGATTAAAAAAAAAACAAAAAAAATAAAAGAATAAAAAAATGCAACATATCAATATGTGAAGTTTGTCACGTATTGATATGTTGCATTTTTTTTTTAAAACTTCGCGGGTGGCCTTGACCTTTGACCTTTGCATTTTACAGTTACCCGCACCACCACAGACTACTAGCCATCTTTTTTAGAACACGATTTGGATGACCTTGGGATTTCCCCCACTACTCTGCTATACCAGCATTGCCGTCTGCAACAGATGTCATTCCTCCTCCAACAACCATGGCGGACACACTTGCTTGCGATGCCATGTCTTCCACCGAAGATGTACCTACTACAAGTTGGAAATTGACAATCGACAACGTGCATTATTTAGAAACCATCTGCGATTGGATGAAGTCTATTCTCCTTGACAACCCAGGAATAAAGCTCAATGTCAATTTAGATTATGATTGGTCTGAAATTATAATGCAGCAAGACAATCAAGAATCAGATCACAGTGGAGGTCAACAATCGCCACAGTATTTGTCAAATTTACCATTGTCATCCATATATCCTACGGACGAGATGGAAAGGGAAGAAAAGGACCATGGGGTTTAGAGTTTCTTATTTTTTAAAACCCAATTTGGATGACCTTGAGATTTCCTCCACCACTAAACTCAATCCTAAGTCCCAAGTTCACAGTCAACCTCAAGGTCGTCACACTTTAACTCTGGGAAAAACATCGAATTGTCGTACCAAGACAACTTTAACTCTGAAGAGTAGAGTAGTCTCTCTACTCTTTGACTTTTTTTAAAACTCCGTTTGTATGACCTTGAGATTTCCCCCACCACTTCCCATATGCCTAGAGTACGCAAGGTCTGAGAGTCAGTCGCTCGCCGACTGTCATGGGGTGCGCATCTGTATCATGCACTCCACTGTGCGGTTTTAAATTAAAGTTTTCATTTTAACCAGTTCAAGGTCAACACACTTAAACTATGGAAACAACATCAAATTGTTGTACAAAGAGTAATTTTTCTAAGTGTTGGCTCAAACCTGGAGGTACTTTGGATTAATCTTTGAAACAGTCTCAAGGTTATCACATTTTAACTCTGGGACGATATCGACTTGTAGTATTTTAGTGTTTTGACTCAAGGTCACCACACTTAAACTCTGGCAAATACACATTAAACAGTTTTACTAGTAAATTTTTCTAAGTGTTAACTCAAATCTGAAGATTCTTTGGATACATCTTTAAAGACAATCCTAAGTCCCGAGTTTACAGTCAACCTCAAGGTCATAACACTTTAACATGTACATTTAAGGTAGCACCAAAACGGTGCCCCCTTGTTTGAGATTTAAAAGTTTCCCAAGATCATCACAATTTCCCCCACCACTTCCCATATACCTAGAGTACACAGAGCCGGACAGTCAGTCGCTCGGTGACTGTCGTAGGGTGTGCATCGGTGTCGGCACTCTGTTGTTCGGTTTTCAAAGGTCACATTCATGGCAAATTGGGAGACCTGGCTCGGTTCAATGACCTCTGAGGAGTGACACATGATGGTTTAGGCATAGTCACGTCGCAAACTCGAGCTTGACTTGGCACTTTTGCTGTTTCTAGTCGCATATTCGCTCCAAGTCATCAAGGTCACGAGGACTCTGACTGAAACTCGGAGCGTAGTGTGAGAAACGGCAAAAGTGCCAAAAAATTTTAAGTTTCGGCGTGACCTTGACCTTCATGGTGACGATGACGTCATATTGATGATGTAATGGGTGGTGACGTCATCAGCATGTCATTTCTGTGACGTCATGGGTGTGACGTCACGGAAATGACGTCATCGATGATTACGTCATCAATTACGTCATCGATGACGTCATTTTGATGACGTCATGGGTATGACGTCATCGATTGCGTCATTATCGATGACGTCATCGATTACGTCATCGATGACGTAATCGGGGTCATTGACCTTGGCGATGACGTCATCACATTCCTCAGAGGTCATTGAACTGGCCCAGGTCTCTCAATTTCCCACTACTTTTATGATAGCTTTAAAAACAATTGTAACTAAATGTATAATGTTTTATTTATATGTTTGTTTTTGCTTATATTAAGGATTGTACGTTTTAATGCAAGGAACAAGGAGGAAACCTCACAAGGTTATTTTTTATAATCAACTCATAAACTCCATTCGAACTCCATCTTGGTTTAACCATTAAATTAAGGGATAAAGAGCTTAATACTTTTCTTCATGATTTGGAATATTGGCCACAGAAGCGCAGCATTGGCAGTTATTTTTAGAATTATTAAATACATTTCATACATTCAATACATTTTAGTAAATAAATACAATTAAAACTACACAACTAATGAAATCATCTTATGTTGAATACCCAAATTAATTTGTATGCATATGCTGCTGTGATTACTGGTGCCGTGAATAGTACTTATGGCCTCCCGATTTCAGTTATAAAGGATTTATCTGTCGAATTTCGACCAGTGGGTGATCTCTAGTGTGTATAGATAGACAGATATTAAGCTTATTTTAAATTTTATTTTTTAAATTTGTCAAATTAATTCATAAATGAACATTGCAAAAACAAATACAATATGAAAGTGATGTTGTTTGTAAACTGTAAAGACTCGGTCCTTCCTCTTTGTCCGTTTCAGGAAAGAAAAGCCTGGTCGTTTCTCCTCCGTGGCACAGCCCAGCATTACTTGTCACTATATAGAGAACTGCCTTTAACGATAAAATAACAGGAAACTCCACTTAAAGTTTATCTTTGCATAAAATACGTGTTGTTTACATTCCCAAGCAGTATTATAATTTCGGCCTCACCGGGGCGGTAGTTGTGGCACTAGTCCACAGTAAAGATCAAGGTGACCACACGGCGCGGCGTGCACTACTGACTACTGACTACTGACTACTGACTACTGACTACTGACTACTGACTACTGACTACTGACTACTGACTACTGACTACTGACGACTGACGACTGACTACTGACTACTGACTACTGACTACTGACTACTGACTACTGACTACTGACTACTGACTACTGACTACTGACTACTGACTACTGATAACTGACTACTGACTACAGATGGCTACTTGTCGCGGTTCTCAAGACTGTAGAGTCGCTCTCACGTATATCTACGAATAATTTCTGTTTGAGTCTCTAGTTAACTTATTAATTTTACTATGCACATAATTAATGTTCAAGTTATGCTGGCAATAATTATAAACCTTGGTAAATTTTACGATATAAACTACGCTCTATAGACTTAACTTGAATGATTTACATATTTAAGTAGTAGTAGTTGTCTGTTACTTTAAATATTAAATTGGTCCTTTTGCCCTTCCTTACTCGCCAATTTCTTAAGTTTTAATCAACTGCTTAACCGATAAAAATCCAACATTAATGAAAGAATAATAAATTTACAATTGTACATAAATATTCAGAGTTTCAGTCTTCTATTTTGTACTATACGATGTAATTTGCAGAGTTTTCTTGAATTATTTTTCTTAAGTACAGTGTGTATGAACGAGCGAAACTCAAAATTTTTAGTCGAAATAAGTATAAAATAAAACACAGTATAAGTAACGTACCAATTGGTATAGGTAGGCCTAATTGATACAGGGTGATTCACGACGAAGTGCAGAAATTTCGGGAGCTGATTCTACACATAAAAATAAACAAAAAGGGTCATATAAAAATATATACTAAAATCCTTCGTTTAATAGCTAGCCGTGAATAGGCCTAACATTGTATTAGAATTTATGCAATTTTAAGTTATTTGAATAGAAAAATCTCAATAACTCCATTATTGGTTGTTAGATATTTAAAAACTTGGTTTTATTGTTTAGATAATTTAATTTGTCAACTTTTTTGTCTCTTATAAAATTTTGATAACATTTGCCTTTTTGAGACATTGCAGTTAAAAATTAAATGGCCGTCATTTTGAACACAGGAAAATAATAATTTCTTTTCTGAAAATTAAAATTGTTGTGATAAAGGTTCATGCCAAATATGAAGTAAATCCATCAATCCGTTACGAAAAAAATATTATTGTACGTTTAAAAAACAAAATGGCGGCTAGCTGCTAAACGAAGGATTTTAGTAAATATGTTTATATGACCTCTTTTGTTTATTTTTATGTGTAGAATCAGCTCCCGAAATTTCTGCACTTCGTCGTGAATCACCCTGTATAAAAATCAATACGATAACCTATTTAGCATTTCCTGATCTCATTTAGCGTATGTCAGCTGCTGGGTGTTGAAGTCACCGACAGCAATGTCCTTTAGTCCTTTTAACATAAAGCAATGTCCTTTCCTTCACCCGCCCAGATCCTGTACCCCCCCCCCCTCTTACCATCGGTGCTGGGTGTTGATGGGCTAAATTGTTTTGTTGTCGATCATCGAAGAAATTCGACAATTATAGAAGGAACTTTTGAGGGTGTCTAATGAGAGTGGACGCAAATTTGATATTAAATCTCGGTTAGCTCATTAAACATGAACATTTTCATATCGACTACTGAAATATTATAAAAGGTTACTTAGCAACTCAAGCAATTAATTACGATCAAAATTGTGGAATTTAGGCTTGAGTGTGAATTCAATGTAACAATGATCCTTCGATAGTCTGAGAAGTAGACCTACCAGTCTCAATTATTCACGATTTACAGAAAGTCACTTTTATATAGGTCACAAAACACTTTGAATATAAAGGGGTTTTCTAAAAAATAATTTAAATCCCAAATAAAATAGATTGCAACAAAAATAAATGTGAATACGTACGAGAAGTAGGGCTTAATCAGGTGAATATTTTAGTGACTATTTTGCTCACCAACATTGTTGTGTATTAATCCAACATTTTTCTATAAACCTATGTTGCCAATGTTGTTATCGAACACCATAGTGATTTTCATATACGTTAAAACTGTCGTGTGTATCATAGTTGACTGGTTGGCTGTATTTTACAAAGCCATGGTTTCTACGTGGTGGATGAAACACTCAAAACACTCTTGTGTTGAAAATGCATTATTGATGTTGGCCCAACAAAAAAGTTTGGTTAATACAATCATAGTTAAGTTCCTTTGTCGTAACATTAAAGATACTGATGAATCGTAAAGGTTAATTTTACTTTGGTAAAGTTGTAAATACTTTAGTCTCTAATGTATTGCCAACAGTAAGCAGTTGGTTAATGTTTATCTAAATGTTTATCTAATGTTCATGAGGCATTGGTTAAGTTTGAAACAACAGTAAGATATTGTCATTTTTACTGTTCATTTATTTGATTCTACATTAGTCCACATAGGCTACCCTTTCTTTTAAATAACTTTAGTTACTGTGATTTTGAACACAAGTTAAGTTTGAAACAACACAAGGTCATGACAAGTTAGCATCTTCCTTACAGTAGAATTGACAGTAAGGTACACTTCCTTTGGTCCCAGGAACAATACTAGCGGCTGGAGTTCAAAGAAGCGGATGGCTGAAAAAGAATGAAAATTAATGAATAAAACTTAATTTTATCTCATTAAAACTAAACAACACTAAAGCAGTGTTTTTACTTTAGGAAATTAATTTTTTTTATCCCAACATTCGTATTTTTCGAATTCATTAGATGGTATATTAGCTAAATTTAAAGATACACTCAATATACGGCACCAAAAACTAGGCCCTATACATTAACATTTCTTTGATTCAACAGCAGCATTTAAGCTTATATCTAATTGGGTTCAAATAAATTTTAATGGATTATAGTTAGGGGTTTACTAATAAGTTTCATTTTAGCGGAGTTTCCCACTAGCATGTGGCGCTTGCTTTTTTATTTGCGTTCAACATGCAGAGAAACTAGCAAATGTAAATACTAAAATGCACGAAACTTTGATTTGCAACGTGGACTTGCATGGATGTTTTACTTTCGCATCTAATATCTGTTTTGATACAAATTATACTTGCGCAAGTAACAACTTTCGCACCTGTAATTTTTTGTGTAAATCTGTTGCTTGCAGACAACTTACTAGGCCTACTTGTAAACAATTGACGAGTGTTTTTTGTTGTACTGATTGGACTTTAAGAAAGTTCCCCTTGCAATTGTGGGTGTGTAGAGTAAACCTTAACTTGAATGCAAGAACAGTTTGCATCATCTTGCATGTCATATTTGCGGAAGCGTTATTGACTGGTGTAATCTGAGCTTTAAAAATAAACTTTTAACTAGCAACCTTGATATTAGCAAAACACCATCCACACAAATCCTTACATTTCTGAAAGTTTTTCAAACCAGCACCAAAAAAAACCAGCACTAAAAAACCGCAAATACCTGATGCTGTCGGTTTTCAAGGTTGATCTTTTCAGCTACATATAGCCCAGTGCTCGTGTGTGTGTGTGTGCGCGAAAGCCTGGAGAGAGATCCAATTCCGATCAATGTTTTAACATGAGCCCCCTCTATCAACAACGTAAGGGTTGTTCTGCAATTTAAATAACCCCCTCCCCGACGGCGGCTCTTTGAAGTTTCGCCGGACGAGTTGGTCGGCCTTATATGGAGGTTATCTTGTCTCTCTCCCTCCCTCTCCTCCCTCTCGCTCTCTCGCTCATGTATACGGTGGCATTCTTGCAAAAACATTGCTCTGATATCGGCGCGACCACCGCGCCTCGCCGCGCCGCCTGCGAGATCTACAACTTGGGCAGGGCAGGTCATCTAAACCTACCTCAAAGTGAGATCAATTAAAAAAATACCACTTTTATAAACAATTTATCGTTTTAGCGAATTTCCCATAGGGAATAAGCTATTACCGTAGGTCTCATGGAAAGACTTAAGCCCGGGACCATGTTACTTTTTTGTTTTGAGGTGCCCAGAGTCCAAAAATAATAGTCATTAAAATTTATATATATATATATATATATATATATATATATTATATATATATATATATATATGTATGTATGTGTCCCTAGACACGATAACTCTCGTAAAAATGGTCCGATCGACACCAAATTCGGTAGAGATGTGTAATCCTACGTTTATTCGGATGAGTTCAAAAACCAGACCGATCGACCCACCGGAAAGGGTAGTTTTGGGGGTTTTTTTTTACCCCCATAATGGGTTTTTTTGCATTTTTCATATGTAAATTTTAAAAATTTAAAATTTTTGTTTTGACCATTGGATTTAGCTAAAAAAATACACAATTTAGTATTTTGAAGCTTTGCTCTATCTCCATTGGTTACCGAGATATTACAAAGTCTAAAGACAGTACATTGTCTTTTGGGGCTCCAATGTTAATCTTATGAGAATAAGGATGTGTTAATATTTCACTTATTAACCAATATTTTTGGATGGAACTTAGTATTTAGCTTCATTTGGTTGAGATTCATTCATTTAAGGTAAAAAATCTTGGTTTTTGTACTTATCATGGCAGCAAACCTGCATACTCATTTCCATGTTAATCATATGGAGAATAGGCAAACTCTTTTATTTATGGACAGATATTGATGAATCTTACTGTATGGCTTTATATGGTCGAAATAAATTTTTTCTATGATAAAAACCTACTTTTAGTGTCCCCCATGGCAGCATACCTGCATACTCTTTCCCTATATCTTAAGGGGAATATACATTTATTTCCCTATTTATGAGCACGTGATGAAATTTAGTTTACAAGTTAAGCTGGTCAAAATTAATATTACTAATTAGGAAATTCGCTGAGTACGCAGGTCTGCTGCGACGTTGGGTATTGATTAATTTCCGTTCATACAAGTAGAACGGTATGAAAAAATGACAATTTCATAGTGTTCTTTGGTGAAAAATTATTAAAAATATAGCCTACTAATAATGAAATAAAATTACCTTGTCCAATCACTAGTTATCAAAAGACGACATGTTTCGTTCCTTAGAACTTCATAATTTTTGTCTATAGTATGCAACTACCACATATTCCAAAGTATTATTACATTGTGGTTTGTCAAATAATTCAATATAAAGTTGTCCCCAGTCACTAAAACTAAAAGTTGTCATAATAATAAAATTAATAAAACTGATTAAAATTCTACTTGGGCTGGCCAGCACCTCACTCTTATCACAAACTAGTATAAAAATATACCTCTTTCTGTAGCCTACTACGTAAAATCCGTTTAGGTTTTAAAATATTACGATAAAGAATGTAGTCTTGGAACGCTTAACTATTGTGTAAGATTAACAATTTGTCCGGAATAATAGAGCAGTTTCTGTAGTGCAGTGAATGCTGTTATATAGCAAGCATGCGCTGTATTTATTGGTTGGATGTAATAGTTTAGATCAATGGCTGGCCAATTAAGCTTTTTGGTTAGTCGCTCTAAATATGTGGCTATAGTTCCGAAGTGATAATTGGCTGTCTCTATACATCGCCCCAGCGATTCATTTTTGACAACGGTGATCAATGCAGCATGTTAAAAAAATAATCGTTATGATTCTTAATAACGTTGATTTTTATTTAAAGTTTTTAATACGAAGTAGGTCATGACCTGCCACTCTCTTGGAGTGAAAAATCTTAATTTTTCCCCAACAACATAAAAAAATTTCTTTTCCTCCACCTACTATATAAAGACGTATTTTACACCTTGGAATAGAGTAGTAAAGTACTAATTTCTATCCCATGTGACTTGAATACTTAATCTTTCTACCTAGGGAAAACTCGAGTTTTTTCGTACTACGGGGCTAAAGTTAGTTACATAAGAATAGCATTAAAAGAGAGATTAAAAAGAACATGAGCCACAGTCAGCTGTTACTTGTATTTGTTTCGTTACTCATTGTTGACTAATAGCAGCTGTAGCTGCTGCTCACCTGCTGTCCATTCTGTCAGCAGTGGGTGAGCAGCATCTCTAGTAGGCCTACTAGAGATGGCCGTGGCAGTTTACGTGTTTGTTTACATTTCGCTTGGGTAGGCTATTAACTTAAAAAGTCCAAAACATAAGTGTTAAACTTTTGACTAGGCTTAAATTATATTTTGTTTTTTCGTGTTCTTTAAAATTGATATTTTCTAACCTTGTGTGTTTTTTATGTTGATGTGACTGATCCAGAATGACGGAACAAGGGATCATATGAAGGTAAAGTTAAATTATCTACGGTAGGCCTATTAGGCCTAAATTTTATTAGTGTAGGTGGAGGAAAAATGTTGTGTGCATCAAGGGACTATAGTAGGCCTACTTTTCTCCCTCAGGGAAATTGTCGCCCTCGGCTTCGCCTTCGGGCGACAACACTTTCCCTCCAGGGAGAAAAAATTGTACTTTAGACCCTAGAAGCACAAATAACTATTTCGTATGATTAAAAATTATATTCAAATAATAAAGCTTTAGACCATATAATACGTTTAAATCAAACTAACTGTCCACAAAAACACAAAACCAATTAGTTTTGCCAAAATAAAAATTTAAATAAAAATATTTAATTTCCGAAGTTCGCCGAAATCTCATTGGTCTCAAGATATGGCCATATATGTATTCGGTGCCGTAAATCAAAAGGCCATTAGCGGTTTACTGCTTTCGCCGTTTCAGGAACGCGTTTGCCGTTCTTTGTTTCCAGCATTCGCCATGCTGAGGTTGGAGGTCGAACGTGAGTGTTTTAAGACGTTTTCGAAAATATGCTTATGACATGTTAATTTTGTAGCTCTCCAAAGAATTGAGGTTAAATGTCCACTTATAATGCATGACATGTCGGGGTGTAGCTTAAAAATTGCATACTATATAATTTTTTATTTAATGTCAGAAACAATGTGGTTAGGGAAACGAGTGTTTGCGAATTTTTGAGAA
>JAQYXR010001783.1:0-24851 GCA_030545055.2 Neoaliturus tenellus | reverse complement strand
AAAGATCACGACCAAAAATGTAAACCCCACCAAAAAAAGTATCTAGACTAATCAATGATTTTCGGCTGTGGTTGGGAGTAGATATTTTATGAAATGAGAAAATAGGGGGGGAGGACTTTTGAAATCACCCTCTGTATATTTTCTCCCACAAAAGTAGCAAGTTCTGCTGATGAGAATTGATTCTGTCAATCCGAGTATAGTGAGGAAAGTATTATAACGACCTCGGCTACCATAGTTTTACATAGTAATCAATACACTAGGCTACATATTAACTTACAATATTTTACAACAACATGTAACAAATAATATTATTGTTTATTTTGGAATATTGATTAGCCTATTTAATGCACTATACCATATACCATATACCACTATACCATTAAATAAACTTTTATTTATAAGCTTGGCGCGAACTTTACATAAAAACTATACACAAAACTTATATTCAAGCTTGTCACACCCTTACTTGTGTAAACCTCAATTTTTGTCAATTACAACCTTGGCGTAAAGTTAATTTAAGCTTGTTACGAGCTTACAAGCTTGCCGCTGACAATGTTACGACAAGCTTAAAGCTTGTCAGCGACAACATTGCTCCAAGCTTGTCACAACACTAAAATGCTATCTGGGATTGGTCGTGCGCGTTTCATATATTGGTAGCATCTATCATTTGTGCTCATCTAGTGAGGTTCCCTGTGGGCTTTGAGGACTGTGTACTTTCGTCTCACCGTGAAATCCATTCGTCTGAGTTCGGTTCCAGCTTGCGCGTCCGCCACACCGTGCCGTGTCAAGGTATTACGTAACTGGCCCAAGGTGTGCAAAATATGGGGCAATCGGTCGTTCTTTTACAGGCCTTAAAATGTATTATTCATAAGCAGTAATTTCAATCATTGTAAATTTAAAACAACGAGATGCTGGCTGTCACTGCCGAAGACTATAAGCACAGGGAATCTCTTTTGAAGTCGGAGCAACTCTGCAAAGAATAAGTTACATTTTTCATATAACTTATAAGTAGCCTATAATCTTTTAGGATCTTGTCAGCCCATCCCTTTCTAGTCAGTTGGTAAGAATAGTTTAAAGTGGCCTATGCTATAATTGTAATAAGAACAAGAAAGATTTTACAAATTCATAAAAGATAATTAAATTATAAAAAACCATTCTTTTGAAAATACAGTTTAATGGTTTTGAAGCATAAAAAAATATGATGAAACGAAATGTTTAGTCTCGTTGACTATTCACTAAATTTTTTCTCGAAATTAAGTGTTAAATTTGCACCTTAACTGTACTATTCCTCCTAAGAGCCAGTAAAACTAATTATCTAAGACGCGCGTCGTGCCTATGACCTGTGCAAACAATGTGATAAGAGATATGCTTATTCAAGTAGCTTAGATAAGCAAACCTTCTTTAGTTTTAAATATTTATAATAGGAAATGATCAAACTTTTATGAGCAAAATCTAACGTGATAACGAAAGTGTCATACATTTCTATAACTTGATTTTTAAAACATGTATGAGCATGCCTTGTCGTAGATTTATAAATACACCTTGAAATCGAGATAAAACGCGAAAATTCGTAAACATTCCTGAAGAGCTTATTCAGGGCGCGACCCACGTAGTTGCACCACAGAAAACTACTAGTTCTACTCAGTTTATAAAAATTATAAGACATAATAAGAACTAGTCTACTTGTAGCTCAAAATCGAGCAATTTATTTTGATACAATACAAAAGTATACATTTAGTCTAAATCAACGACATCCGACCAATCCAATGTTGTAAATATCATTAATTACAAAAAACTACACGTATTTACGGCTGTACATAAAAAACGTTTAAAATGTTCAACAAAAACAAAATTTTATTCTAACAGGATATTTCCAAATTTAATTTGTGTATAGCACCCTTATTTTACGTCCAATTTTCATAAATTTTTTGCGGAAATAACTAACAGATCAAGCCCTGTCCAACGACACCAAAAACTTGAAAATCGGTTGAGAATTGCAGGAGGGAGTTCTCTACAAAAAAACCTTTTTTACCAATCTTCCCTCGATAATTTAAACTAGAGATCGCCCCATTGGTCGAAATTCGACCAAACATTCAGTTAATCTTGAGCCAATTATTTAAAAAATGTTTTATAATTGAAACATTTGTTCTTCCTGATTTGCTAACATTTGTTGTTACAACAGGTGTCTCATGATTCAATCAATTATCCTTCCCCCAAAATATTAACATTTAAACTTTGAAAGACTGTAGGGCGTAAGCCCTAGGGGCCGGGGGATTTGTAATGCGATTCTGCTCGTCTACAGTACAATACCTTTCCAACGGCATGCCCGGATTTCTCCTACGATGCATACGAGCGGAGAAAAAAGGACGAAATGAAACATGCTTGCCTATTAATATAGACTAGGGACCGCCTACTGGTCTAAATTCGACCAAAAATCCAGTTGATATTGAGTCAAAGTTTTGAGATGCTTTAAATCTTAAAACATCTGTTCTTTCTTATTTGCTAGCATTTGTTATTGCAACAGCTGTCTAATGATTCAATCAATTCTCCTTCCTCCATAAGATTAACATTGGAACTTTGGAAGGCCTGTAGGGCGTAGCCCTGGAGTCCGAGGTGAATTAGAATAGGAGTCCTGCTCATCTACAGGACTACACCTTTCTAACGGTATGCACGGATTTCTCCTTCGATGCATACGAGCTGAGAAAAAAGGAGGAAACGAAACATGCTTGCCTAATTAATATATAGATGAGAACAGCTGTTTAAAAAATTAATATTCCTTACTGAAACGCCCCTTTCACACATCACGGTTTTGCCCGTACGATTAAAAATCGTACGGCGTACATTCCAATAGAATCTTATGAGATCTTTCACACAGGCACGTTTACGGTTTTTAACCAGCTGACAATTACTTTGTACGGTGTTTTGGACGGTTTTTTAAATTGTGCGGTTTTTCCCGCACGGCTAAAAACGTGATGTGTGAAAGGAGCGTAATGATAAGTTCCAAGACAAAAATGTTGCTTCCATAACGTAAAAATAACGTGGTAACTTTGAGAACGTGTGGGGCAGAGCCCTATGAAGGAATATGGATAAAAGGTATCATATATGTTATTTCTTGTTATAAGCTACCTTTCCACCAATTAATTTTCAGCCCAATCAGTTAGGCCGATTTAGAGATATAAGTGGGTGCAACTAACACGACTTTCTTATACTAGCTGACTTAACCGTGCTTCGCAGCGGTAGAGCCTGCTCAAATAGCAATGCCAACCTGAGGAATTTTTACACTTAAGATGAGCTCGTTCGCTGCGCTCAACTCGCTTTAAGTCTATAATATCCTAATCTTCCCTTAATACTGAAAATGAGAACAGCTGTTTATGATTAAATAAATTGCAGATTGCAAACAAGTGCTGTAATTTCAAATAGTTCTCATCTGCGAAAATGTAAACAAAACCCCAAAACAAATTATTCTTCCTATACGAACTCCATGCTATCTTTGACCTTCTGTGGGGCGGAGGACCATTGGGAATTTTGTAAAATCGCTTCTTATTGTCTGCCTACGCTATGAGAGGAATATGTATGCAAAATCTCATGCTTCTAGGTGCTATGGTTTAGCCTGTGCGTTGATCGGAATTTCGCATTTATATAAAGAGATTAGGTGATAGAATTTATAATGTCGGTAACTCTTATTTTAAGTTTATGTAGTCGTCAGTAATGAACCCAAACATGAGGACTGTCTTCATACAAAATTAAAGAGCTGCTTTGCAAACAGCTTTTACCGCCACTCATTTAGCGTAGCATTGTAAAGACTACTTGACCTATTTAGAGGCGATTTCGCTTTGCAAGTTTCAAAGGGACTTTCCCTAAGAGAAGAATAGAGAAAAAACTTTAGCTCGTAGCTTTACCGTTTGGGCCTACTTCCTTATAACAAAAAGCAGACTCAAAAAATCCTACTACTGTAAATCGATACTGAAATTTAAATTACGTAACAAAATAAATAATCTAAGGATTAAAAATTAATTAATTACCATTATTTGTAAAAAAATATAATAAATACTGCTATTAAGAGTTTATATCTCTTATACTCTAAAACAAACAATGTTTGTAGGGGCAGTTTTTTTCTGTCCAAGGATTACATTCACATTTATAATATTAATAGGATATTAATATGCAAGCATGTTTATTTTTCCTCCTTTTTCCTCCACTTGGGTGAATCGTAGGAGAAATCCACGCATACCGTTAGAAAGGTACTATAGATGAGCAGAATCTACAGGTTTTCATAGTTTCAATGTTAGTCTTATAGAAGAAGGGTAATTAATTTAACTAGAGATCGCTTCCTGATCGAAATTCGATCAAAATTTGAGTTGATCTGGCACCAAGAAGCTTAAAAACATTTTACAACTAAAACATCTGTTCTTTCTAATTTTTCTAGCAGTTGTTTTTACAACAGCTGTAGAATGATTCATTCAATTCTTCTTTCTCCATAATAGTCCAGTCAACGAAAAGGTGTAGAAGGAAAGTCATGGAACACAATTTTTGGCTTCATAACTTTGTTTGGACTAGTTAGGAGGTGAACATATCAAAAGTCCCCCGCATCTAGCCTTTGAGCCGGGGGGAGAGGGGGTGTCTAAAGGTCCCATTTTGTTGTTTTTCGTTTATATCTCGGAAACTATGCGTCCTAGCTACATAACCTTAATATATAAAGTTAAAGCTGATTAAATTTGCTACAACTTACATCCCAGCATGTTTTCAATACCTTGCATAGTTTTCGAGATATCAGCTCTTGAAAGTCGGAAATTTGGGAAAAAACACTTTTCCACCACATTTTGCTCTTTTTGACCGGATAACTCTTCAACGATGCACCCAAAACAAAAATATCTGCCATAGGGTTGCAGATGGTTAAATTCACATAAATAATATATATTACGTTACTGCTCCATCTCTTTTCCTTAATGTTTTATAGCAATTTTAATTTTCAGCCTTAAGATCTGAAGTTTTGCGCCGATTGTCGACTAATGAATCATTCTAATTATCACCATTCCCAGCCAACGCATTGGCCAAATTATGCACCTTTATGTTCATATAGTGAGTACTGGGACGTCTAAATATAGATACTCATTTTAGATTATTGTAGTCATGGTCCCTATAGCCTGGTTCCTCACGCTTAATAAAAGATATCCAAACTTTTATAATGGGAAGACATGTTGCGACAAACATCTTTGTGCACGTTTTATGAATTACAACTATTAACTAAAACTAAATTGATTGCTTTAGAAACTTGAATTAGCCTAATATAAAACATTACAACAGTATATTGTATTGAGTCAATTCCATGCTCTCTTGGAGAGAGAAGGACCTCCCACCCCAAGAGGACCTTCATCCTCGTCTTTGTTTTCTTCTTTTTCATCTTCAATATCTTCTGCATTTGACTCCTGTAGCGAAACAGCCAGAGAAAACTCTTGTTCTTGTTCAAAGGCAGCTTCCCTGGCAATTTTGTAATCCAATGGAACATTTAAGGTTTGATTTTTTGAAGCTTTACTTTGAGCTGGCACAGTCTTTCTAGATTGTGCGAAAAATCATTTTCAGGATGTCCTCCGGTGCAGCTGCTACTTCACACTGGACCGGAACCGGGGCTGCTTTCTTAGAAAGTTCCGTTGGGATCCTGTAAGATAAGGGATGCTTTCTTCTCGTCCAAAGATCTTCAGAAACAAATTTTTCAAGGATGTGCTCATTTTGAACACCTTAACTAAGTGCGACACAACATATTCCGTACAACTTCGAAAACAACCAAGTCGCATTTTCGAAGTTGTATCTGAAGTGGCAAGAGGACGAGAAAGCAGCAGCAGTCTTTTCAGAACCTTCGTCCACCACCTCTCATGTACAGGCGGATGAAAACTCCATCTTCACTCCAACTCCATGGTCTGGGGCTCCAGTTAAAGAGATCTCTCTCAAGCAGAAGATATTGAAGATGAAAAAGACGAAAACGAAGACGAGGATGAAGGTCATATTGGGGTGAGAGGTCCTTCTCTCTCCAAGATAGCAAGAAATTGACTCAATGTTACATACTGTTGTAAAGTTTTATATTGGGCTGATTCAAGTTTCTATGGCAATCAATTTAGTTTTTAGTTAATAGTCGCATTTTATAAAACTATCTTAGTATCACTTGTACATGCACAAAGATGTGTGTAGCAACATGTCTTCCCATTATAAAGGTTTGGATATCTTTTATTAAGCGTGAGGAACCAGGCTATAGGGACCATGACTACAATAATCTAAAATGAGTAAAATATATATTTAGACGTCCCAGTAGTCACTATATGAACATAAAGGTGCATAATTTGGCCAATGCGTTGGCTGGGAATGGTGATAATTAGAATGATTCATTAGTCGACAATCGGCGCAAAAATTCAGATTTTAAGGCTGAAAATTAAAATTGCTATAAAACATTAAAGAAAAGAGATGGTGCAGTAAAGTAATATATATTATTTATGTGAATTTAACTATCTGCAACCCTATGGCAGATATTTTTGTTTTGGGTGCATCGTTGAAGAGTTATCCGGTCAAAAAGAGCAAAATATGTGGTGGAAAAGTGTTTTTTTCCCAAATTTCCGACTTTCAAGATCTGATATCTCGAAAAATATGCAAGATATTGAAAACATGCTGGGATGTAAGTTGTTGCAAATTTAATCAGCTTAATTTTTGTATATTAAGGTTATGTCGCTAGGATGCATAGTTTCCGAGATATAAACGAAAAACAACAAAATGGGGCCTTTAGACCCCCCCCCCTCCCACCGGCTCAAAGGCTAGAGGCGAGGACTTTTGATATGTTCACCTCCTAACTAGTCCAAACAAAGTTATGAAGCCAAAAATTGTGTTCCATGACTTTCCCTCTATACATTTGTCTGAGTGTTCATTGCCTGGACTATAAGATTAACATTTGAACTTTGAAAGCCTGTGGGGCGCAGCCCTGGAGTCCGATGTGAATTAGAATGTGATTCTGCTCATCTACGGGACTATACCTTTCTAATGGTACGCGCGGATTTATCTTACGATGAATACGAGCTGAGAAAAAAGGAGGAAATGAAACATGCTTGCGTATTAATATATAGATAATTAGACAGCTGTTGTAATAACAAATGTTTGCAAATCAGGAAGAACCGATATTTATGGGGCCCACACATAATCGAACATATCCGTCGAGCGGCTAGTCCTAAAGGTTCGACAGTTTGTTGGATGCTCGGTCACCCGATGTGTCGAGACCGGCAGCATAGCAGTGTTTCTAAACCCAATTTGTCAAGTCAGAAGTCGGACCCAACGTCAGGTCGAACATGTTCGATAGTGTGTGGACTCCTTAAATTATAAAATATTTTAAAACTAATTGCATCCATATCAACTGACATTTTGGCCAAATTTCGACCAGGGGGTGATCTCTGATATAAAGGGTGAAATTCGTAAGGGTGAATTGTCCTAATTATATTAAAAACGAGACAAACTCTTTGTCCTATAACCTTCAGTAAACATATAACATGTTATACATAATTTTAAAGTTTAGAAAAAAATAAACATTTACACGTAGCAGAGTAAAAACATTTTTTCAGTGTATTATTTATCTTTGAACTTATTTATTTCGTTTTTACCACAGAAGACTTCATCATTTACCAAGGATAGCAGAACAAAACACTATTCCCCGGTCATGTCTTTTGCCACAGTCTTCCATTAACTTTAATCATATTGTCTACGAGTACACTAGTACACACATACCTGCAGTGGACAATTGATCAAATTAGTAGGCCTAAACAATCTTCATATTCATGTAAAAAACAATTCCGAGTCACTATCAGGAAGTTACACTAAAACTGTTCTTGGAAAGTAGAATAAACTATATCAATTGATAACACGCACAAAAATGCCTTATGGTTGAAATGTTGTGCCGGCCGGCGTTCAAATCTCACTGACGAGATATCGACTTTACATACTCAAACTTTTGACCTTGGAAGAGATCAGCTGGTATGGTCACTTTGTCTCTTGAATACGTCCAATTATAATTTGAATAGACTTCTGATAGAACAACCTAGTTGAAACCGGCTTAAGTGGCGACGTCCAAGAAATATGACGTAATGAATTACATCGATAAGTGGACCAGTTCTACAGATGTTTTGTTTATCTATGGTTCTACCAAAGATTTCAACAATCTCACGAAGAATTTAACTTTCGATTTTTGCTCATTTTGCTTATGGTATTTTTGGCAAACCTGAAAACAGTTGATGATCCGCACACCTGTCCAAATTTAAAATAGCCTACTAATTCAATTCAATTAAATGCGGTATGTTGTTGCAGTCATTGCAGTCATTGGTGGGTGGTAGCACACTTGGTGCAACTTAGAAGGCATGGAGAGAGGACAGGGGAAGGATTAAATTATACTATGAGGTTTTTCTTACTGCCTAATTATTCTTACGGCTAATGTCGTGGAACTGTATATGTAAAAATCCACGGATTCAACTTTTACAGTTACTTTCACTTTTTGAGGCAACCGCCCACAACCTGTTCTTCTATCGTCGACCATCAACAAAATAACATCATGAAACTTAAAATGACAAAATGGCAACTTGTGTAGTGGGGTCGAGAATCAGCATTGTTGGTGAGAGTTCTTACGGTCATTGGTGAGCGTTTACAGTCCACATGCAGAATAACAATAATTAGCGTGTACCTCGTAAATCGGTTTTAGTTAGAAAATAACTTTAGGTACAGTGAACAAACAAAATACATGAGAAACAAAATATTCAAGTATATATAGGGTGTAACTTAATTATCTATTCTAACACTATATCAAATTATTAATGTAATGTAAACAAAGAAATATCAGTATCTCTGAATCTGCATTTTACAGCTGTGACTGAATAAGTTCAGTGCAGTAACTTTTTATGGCCAGTTTGCCATGACGAGTCATACAATAACGTAATAATGTGACTAATAGTATTAATAGCTTTTTCTTTGTCTGACTGTACCTCGATACGAACAAACCAACTACGTAACATTATGGAAATGCAGTCAGAGCTATTCCTATTCAGCAAAACTTTAGTACACTACTAGTGGCTTATAGAGGCAAAAGTCCCTGATCATGAAATTTAAATATGTAGACCTTAATGGATTACCAGTGCTTTACTAAGAAAGCTTCTAGAAGATTTAATATTTATCGATAAGATTTTAGCAATATAGTTTGCATAGAACCCCCACTTCCAGAGCACTATTTACTATCTTAAGACACTCGTTATGAATGAAATCATTTTGTAAATTGTTAAAACCTATATCGATTTTTAAAATGGGATTCAAAGAAATTATAGTCCTTTACTAAAAAAAAAACGTAATGTAGAAAAGTTGCAGATAGAAGAAAACGTGACAGATGCTCAGCGCCCATTTTTAGGATTAATAATACATGTCCAAAAAGAGTTCATCAGATACCCTTTTTCAACCATCTTGTTTGAATCTTGTTTTTCCATTAGTTGAAATAATATTTTCACTCTTCTTATATTTTCTTACATTTTACTGTCACAAAATTTTAACACACCACCTTAAAGTAGACCGTCCTTAACTCACTGTCAAATTTCGGCTCTCTTAATAAAAACGCGTAACTTATTTTGGTAAAAAGAAAGTAAACCTTCAATCCCTATAAATTTTATGGTGTATTTTCCACATTCTTTCTCGTTTATTTGGAAGGCTTTGGGCATGTTGCTGTCGAATTCCCATGCTAATCTTATGGAGGAAGTTTTACGTTCTTTCTCATTTCCTGGTAACTTTATGGATGTGCCGATAATTTTTCCTCGTGCATGGAACCGAGACCTTTAATTTGAGACCCCTCCCATCTAACTGCGATTTGTAAAACGCCCCACAATTTTGCTAACAAAATTTCGCTTACAAATTATATATACTAGAGATCGCCCACTGGTCGACATTCGACCAAACAGTTGCTAAGAAACTACCGGTAATTTAGTTTTTAAAATAGTAACAGGGGGACCGAGCTTAAGCTCGGTAAAATTATTACTTTCGTTCTCACACAAAGCTTGTTTGCTCCGCTCACTTGCCCTCTTGATTTTTAAGATGAGCTCGTTCGCTTCGCTCGCTCGCCAGGCCGAAGGGTGCTGCACTTATTTGATATAATTTTCCTTTAAAGATATAACACATTGGTTTTATCTACAGTTATCAGCTTATTTTTGTTAATTTAAAAACCTCCATAAGGATAACATGGGAACTTTGAAGGGCTCTAGCGCGAAAACCGGATTTTTCCCAGCTATGGGACCAACTCCAATCGATTCCTGGTGGCCAAAACTCATATAAATCAACCAAAAAAATAAAAAATCCTTGGAACGAAAAAAGTTTGCCCGTACAAACGGAGCTTGTTTTAGAGTATAAGATTTTATATTTCAAACATATGCTCTTACTGTTTTGCTAGCATTTGTTATGACAACAGCTGTCTAATGATTTAATCAATTACAATTCTTCCATAAGATGAACTTTGGGACTTTGGAAGCCTGTGTGGTGTAGCCCTGGGGAAGGATTTGAATTATAATGGGATTGTGCTCATCTAGGGCAAGGCCTTTCTAACGGTATGCGCGAATTTCGCCTACGATGCACACAAGCTGAGAATAAAGGAGGAAACAAAACATGCTTGCCTATTAATATATAGATAGACAAGGTGGCCTGTGCGCAAATTGCGCATGTTATGATTCTGTATGAGAGAAACTAACCTAAGCATGTTTCACTAACTGTTTCAAGAAACAGGCATGTTTCACTAACCTAAGCATGTTTGTTGGTTATGAAGTGACAGAGATGTATTTTTGTTTACTATCTGGCTTTTAAAATTCATCTGAAGGTAATCAGCTGTTAAATTATAATTCACATTAAAGAACTTGCAATAAAAGTGGGTCAACATTTTAAAGCGCCCTCTAGAAATAAATCAAAGGCGATGGGGGGAAGCCCGAACAATATGATCTTTTAAATTACGATTCGTCATTGCGGTATAACCTAAGCTTTAAAATGACACCTCAATCTTAAAAATCGGTTCTGTAGGTCGAGAGAAAAAGGGACGTAACAGACGAAACCCTTATAAAATTAAGAAGATAGAAGATAGAAGCTATATAATACAGGGTGATAACTATAAGCACGCCAGCTTTTTTATTCTAAAACTATAAAATAAAGAACTAAAAAGCAACCAACATTAATTTTTTGTTGAAAAAATGTAGATTTTTATCAATTTTTTTCAATATGTTTGGTTAACTTGAAGTTTGTAAACTTTTATGTAATTTTGTGGAAGTTTTTAAAGACTTTTGGCAAACTTCACTACAGGAAGTATACTACGGTAGGTAGTAGCAATGTAGGCCTATACATTGGTAGTAGCGATGATAAGATAAATGTTCACGAAAATAGTCCGATGAGAGTTATAAAATGCCAAATTTATTAAGAAACAAATTTTTATATGATATTACATGTGGTAAACATAACTAAAAATGACAACATTAAAGAAAGGGAGAGAGGTTGTTAGGGGATACACCTGTTAAAATTTCCATCAGGCTATTTTCGTGAACCTTACTAGGTGAAGCTTACTATAAGCCCGTGTTACTTTTTCATTTTGAGGTCCCTATAGAAGAGAAAAACGCCATTCGTTTTATTTCCTTAAAATTTCAGAAACTTAACATGTTCAACTGGATTAAATTTCTTGCTAGGCCTACGACAAAATTTATGGCTATTGTAAATTAAAACAATTGACTATAGAACTTCACACACAAAAAAATATATATTTCCATGGCGTTAAATAAAATTTATATTTTTGCGAAAATAAATAACCTACTAATGCTCAAGTGTAATTATTTCTTGTAGATAATAAGTTAAAGTAACTGAGAGAAATTGAAATGGGACACATCTTACAAAATACCAATTTAAACTGTAGACTTGCGCTCAGGCATAGCCGAAAAGAGTCACGTTAGGTCAAGGTTAGCCTGGGAGGTGTGGTTTATAAATACAATACATGGACTACAATCAGCTATTTAATAGGAGTAACGAAATTAATACAAGGTTCAGGGCCGTTTATTAAGTGTACCTTTTACGAGGACTATAGAGCTTCAGAGGACTAGATTGGTTGACGTAGTTCGTGAAATAGTTGATGATTGAAACATCATCGAAGAAAAAATTGTATTGTGAATTTTGAGAAATATTTACTCAAACCAGTGGAAGGAAATTTACTCGTACATGTCAGTGTATTTTTGAAGGGGGTAAATCACATAAGAAAGTAATAAAAATATTCAGTTACAATTAGTTGTAAACACAACCCTTATATGCTACCAGTGCTCAATTTATCAATTTAAAATTAATTGTTTATTATATATTTGACGTATGTGAAACTTTATACCTCACAGTCATTGGTGATACATCAGTTTAAAAACTAAATAATAAATTATTTTGTTCTGTGTAAATAAGTATGCAGTAAATCTTGATGTACTGGATGTAGTATATAGGATGCATGTACTTGTAAATAACGTAAATTGAAGAAGCTTATATCATACTTCATTTTGTCATTCTATATGATGATTTCAAGTGTGTTTTTGTTAAGTAGTGAGAGGACCGACAGAAATAACTGTGTCTAATATTACAAACAGCATTTAGATAAATAAACTTTGTATGGACATGTAATAATGCTAATAGTTTGGCTTTAACACTACAAAAGTTAAACAGGTCGTGAGTTCCATATCTAGGAACGTTGACAATAACAACCTCAAATCAGTCAACTGAATTAAACCAAATTAAACGCGTGACCTTCCCACAGAAGACGACCGTTTACGATTGTTAGGCTCGGCCATCGAGGGAAGAAACTGTCTCGCTCAGGGCTTCGACATGACCTTAAGTAAATGAAATGTTGTAGAATGGAAGACCAATGCGATTGTGGCTTGGGTGACCGAAGCTACACATGTTCATTATGTAAACCCAACGAAGTTTTCTTTAAGACTTCTTTTGGAGACGTAAATTTTAGAAGTTTTATAAGTGTAGACATATTTATTGTCCTAATGTTATGTCAATCATTGGCTACGTTTGGAGGTCTTTGAATTCAAATCAATTTGCAAAATATCTTAAAAGTTCGTATAAGTAAGTTTTATTAAATTTTAAAATTTCGGCAATGTTTATCCTCCATTTACGAACCAAACATGAAGATTCAATTGGACTTCGCTTTTCGAGTTATTTTATTTCCTTTGCCAAAATAGACCGATTATATTGTACAATTTTAAAACAATAAACCCCATTAACCGAGGGCAAACAACCATTGAATTTTTTAAATCGGTTTGGCAACCGGTCCAACCATCCAACGCTCGTTGAAGCCGTCCATGGGCCGACAGAAACAAAAACTCCACGGTAAAATACGGCTTTAGATAGTAGGTGGAGGAAAATCTATGTTATCTTATGTTCAGTGATCCGCTACTTCATCAGGGGGGAGGTCCGCTAGGAGTCAAAAGAAAATCTTTAATGTAAGCATAGGTTGATAAAAACATATCAAATAAAAAATCATGTCTTTATAAGTAGAGTACAGAGCCGCAAACCCGACCTCAAACGGATAACCAAGTCAAATACCCCCGTCGCAGCAGACCTGCGTACTCAGCGAATTTCCAAATTAGTAATATTAATTTTTACCACATAAAACTGTAAACAAAAAAAAATCACTTGCTCATAAATAGGGAAATAAATGTCTATTCTCCTTATGATAAATGTAGGGAGAGTATGCAGGTACCCTATGCTGCCATGGGGAACACTAAAATTAGGTTTTCATCATTAAAAAAAATAATATTTTGACAATATGAAGCCATTTACTAAGTTTCATCAATATCTGTCCATTGCTAAAGAAGTTTGTCTATTCTCCATATGATTAACATGGGAAAAGAGTATGCAGGTTTGCTGCCATGATAAGCACAAAAACCAAGATTTTTTACCATAAATGGATGAATCTCAACCAAATGAAGATGAATTCCAAGTTTCATCGAAAAATATTGGTTAATGAGTGAAATGACACATTAAAATTCTCCATAAGATTAACATTGGAGAACCAAAATACAATGTACTGTCTTTAGACTTTTTAATATCTCGGTAACCAATCGAGATAGAGCAAAGCTTCAAAATACTAAATTGTGTGTGTTTTTTTGAGCTAAATCCAATAGTTAAAATAAAAATTTAAAATTTTTTAAATTTAAATATGAAAAATGCAAAAAACCCATTTTTGGGGTACAAAACCCCCCAAAACTACCCCTTCCGGTAGGTCGATATGTCTGGTTTACGAACTCATCCGAATAAACGTTGGATTACACATCTCTACCAAATTTGGTGTCGATCGGATCATTTTTACGAGAGTTATCGTGCCTAGGGACACATACACACACACACACACACACACACACACACACACACACCAATACGTACACAAGGTACCTAGTGAGGACTTTGGTATTCCAGATTCGCTGTGAGGACAGTGGTTTAAATGCCTCCTAAGATAAAGGAGGTAGGCGTTTACTACTTTTTAAAGTAAACTTAGTTAATCACACACTTAATAGTGATTGAAAAATGAAATGTAAAAAATTCAAATACTTTGTGAGGACTGTAGAATTTTCCTTGCGTTGAGAGGACCCACCATTGATTTATAACACTTGCTACTGAGAGAGCTTAAACAACAAATTAAACCCCCCTTAAACCTCCCCTACGATTTGAAAGACCCTTTGAGGAACTTGCAATTAATTATACGATGTAAATATGTAAAGATATACGATGTTCATAATACGTTGCGAGGACAACATTGCGGTCCTAAAACACCGTACTATGTGGGGACGTTAAACACACATTCCCAATCAAAGAACCCTTTGAGGACCTACGGTTCACTATACGTTGCGAGGACAACATTGCGGGCCTAAACACCGTACTATGTGGGGACTTTAAACACACATTCCCAATGAAAAGACTCTTTGAGGACCTGCGATTCACCCTATATGTTGCGAGGACAACATTGCGGACCTAAAACACCGTATTATGTGGGGACGTTAAACACACATTCCCAATCAAAGAACCCTTTGAGGACCTACGGTTCACTATACGTTGCGAGGACAACATTGCGGGCCTAAACACCGTACTATGTGGGGACTTTAAACACACATTCCCAATGAAAAGACTCTTTGAGGACCTGCGATTCACCCTATATGTTGCGAGGACAACATTGCGGACCTAAAACACCGTATTATGTGGGGACGTTAAACACGCATTCCCAATAAAAGAACGCTTTGAGGACCTACGGTTCACTATACGTTGCGAGGACAACATTGCTGGCCTAAAACACCGTACTATGTGGGGACTTTAAACACACATTCCCAATGAAAAGACTCTTTGAGGACCTGCGATTCACTATATGTTGTGAGGACAACATTGCAGACCTAAAACACCGTACTATGTGGGGACGTTAAACACGCATTCCCAATCAAAGAACCCTTTGAGGACCTACGGTTCACTATACGTTGCGAGGACAACATTGCGGGCCTAAAACACCGTACTATGTGGGGACTTTAAACACACATTCCCAATGAAAAGACTCTTTGAGGACCTGCAACACCTGCAACTCACTATACAATGTGAACATTGTGGTCCTAAAACACCGTACTATGCAGAGGCGGACCCAAGGTTGGCCCAACTGGTCCGCCCCCCCCTTAGGGTTTTTTTACAATTTATGAAAAGTTCACTGTAAAATTTACTCATCTAATTTTGTCAAGTTTGTTTATGTGTGAGAGTCCAATATCATGTCCGAATATCTATGAAAATACACACTTAACAGACAGTATTATTATATATTTAATATATTAATACGCAAGCATGTTTTATTTCCTCCTTTTTTCTCAGCTCGTGTGCATCGTAAGAGAAATCCGCGCATACCGTTAGAAAGGTATAGTCCTGTAGATGAGCAGAATCACATTCTAACTCACATCGGACACATAGGGCTACGCCCCACAGGCTTTCAAAGTTCCAATGTTAATCTTATGGAGGAAGAATAAATTGATTGAATCATTAGACAGCTGTTGTAAAAACAGGAAGAGAACAGATGTTTCAGTTATAAAATGTTTTTAAACTTCTTGGGTCCAGATCAACTGAAATTTTGATCGAATTTCGATCAGGAGGCGATCTCTAGTATTTATAATTGCTCTAAGAAAATGACACTGCACGGCGGTACGTGAAATCTGAGCAACGACATGGCAACGCTGCGGCTGCGACGCAATAGCGGCAACACTAGCAACACTACTAAGGCCCGCCGCACATTGGTGCGAGTGGGAACGAGCCGAGGCCGAGGCGAGGCAGAGGCGAGCGGTGCGAGGAATGTGTGCCTCTGCTGGTCAGCGCACATTGGTGCGAGGTGCGAGGGATGTGTGAAGGGGATATTTGATTGTTGTCCATGGTTATATGCTATATCATGGTTATATGTTATATCTTCGGAACCGTTTGACATCGAGTAAAGGTTGAATATATTAATTTTTATAAATATTTTTTTTAGCTGAATACACTTGTAAAAACAAAAAGAACAACGTTTTATAAATGAAATAAAAAATCTTTAAAATATCTATTTTTTAACTTCCCAAAAATATCTTGTATACAGGCCAAACCGATTATGCTAAAAAAAACTAAACAATTACGTAGTTTGAATTATTAATCTACGACTAAGGCCCGTTCCTACGTGGGCGACAGATGCGACGCGACGAGAGCGACAAAATTTCAAACAAATGTATAAGCATTGGAGCGTTCTTAGTGGGCGACAGGAGCGACAACAATTTACAACGTATAACGTTATGGCAATGCAAGCTTGTCGCTGGTGTCGCTCCAGTCGCTCTTGTCGCGTCGCATCTGTCGCCCACGTAGGAACCGGCCTAAGGGTTTTGGACAAGTTTAAATTTATAGCATTTAAGTTCATAAATCAGTGAACATTAAATGCTATAAATTAAAATTTTCCAAACCCCTTTAGTCGTAGAATAATAATTCAAACTACAAAAGTGTTGAGATTTTTTAGCTAATTCTGATAGTGATAAATACAGATTGATGAGATTAGACTGTTTGGCAGACAATAAGAAAAACGAAATTTTGAATAGGTACTTAATCCCTATAACCTTTAATTAAATTTTTTTTTCCAGAATTTGGGAGACATAATTTTTTATTACTTTAAAATCTAAAAACTAGTTTTTTTTTTTTAATTTGATTTATCAGTTTTTTTAGACTCGTTAAAATTATAATTTTCCAAAATCGCTCTTCTTAATAATATAAGGCCAATGTGCCAAATTAATAAAAAAGGTATAAATTTAAAACAAATCAAACAATTATTTTCAATTAAAAATAAATACAGACACACATTTTTTAAACTTCTTTTTGCATTCAGGGGACCAACGGGCGATACATCCACCTAAATTATATATAACACTGATATTTTTGGTGATCACTATACTATTTCCCCTTATTACAAAACAGGGAGAAATAGAAAAAACTCGCCGAGGACTGAACGAGGACCGAGGAAAACTGTGCATCAACTACAAACCCAGCGAGGCCTGAGCGAGTCTGCCGCCGCCTCGCTCTGCCCTCGCTCCAATGTGCGCCGCTCCACCTGAACGCGTGTATTACAAAAACACCTCTTCCTCGCCTCTGCCTCGCCTCGGCCTCGGCTCGCTCCCACCTCGCACCAATGTGCGGCGGCCCTAAGGCTAGGGACACACGGCACTGCAGAACTGCCGTGTGGCAGAGCTTCTGACGGCTGACGCTAGGATTCGGTTTCAGTCGTGGTTGAGAAAAGGTTTTGTCAAGACCTAAAAGACTGCTTTGCTTTGCCTTCTGAGACACCGTCGCAAGAAAATGCGTTTTCGGTGTGAATAAATTCACCCCATTTTTCTAAGAGGAACACTGTATAAAAAATATTTAAAAAATTTAATTTTTAATTATTTACTGTAGGAGTAGTTTACACGCTCTTATATCCTATTATCCTTCAGTTGCGTCATAATGAAAATAATTTTTCAATTTTTTTTTGGATGTCTACAAACACATTTGATGAGATTTTTTATAAAACAAAACACGACATCCATCGTAAAACAATAAACATGAGGGACTGCATTTCTCCCCAGGAGATCCTAGCTGTGCAGAGTCCTTAAGAGTCTCTGCAGTACCTCCGCCATCTTGATTTTTAGTACCATAAGAACAATGTTAATTATAGGTGTCTTTGAAACACTTTATCTCGATAATCTTACATCGGATTCGCGTGAAACATGATTATGTTCACCATAATGGTAGAGTGGTTCATATGACGTAGATACATTTTTAATAAACCTCCTAAAAATGGTTTAACGTTGTTAAAAATGGTGTTAATATACATTGTTTTTATTCGTTATTCGAGAGGATGATTTTTTAAATTAAATTTCTATCACGTCAAATGAAGATGGACAATATGGTGACATTTAAAATGACATCAAGTTTGTAATTTTCAGACGAAAAACAAACTCACAGTCATGTTTCAAATTTAACATTGTTCTTATGGGACAGTACCGAAATTACGTAGGTACTACAGACTCTTAAGGTAAGGTTGTTTGATTTAAAAAGCAGTTGTAATATTATAAGAAAAGATTATATCTACACTAAAAAAGGTTTTGCTGACAGGAATCGAAACATAAAAATTAGAAATAAATATTCTGTCCCATTATTTCAGTAAACTTCGTTTATACATTAATTTTGTGCTTTTATTTCACCACCCAAACTGATATTTTTTATTAAACAAGTAATCTTTACAAATCAAAATCAAAGGTATTGCACTGGAATTTAAAATGTTTCCGATGGTCGTTCCTTTGGTTAATGTCAAACTCTTGCACGGCGATTTTAGCGATTGCAATTAGGCTATAATTACGAATATATTTGCAGAATATTGTAGTTCAAAACACCTAATCTATACTTATTTAAAATGCTAAGAGTTTTTTTGTCTTGAGAACTCCTCCTACAATTTTCAACCGATTTTCAAGATATTGGTGTCGTTGGATAGGGCTTGGTCTGTAGTTGTTTCCACCAAAAACTGATGAGAATCGGACTAAAAATAAAGGCGCTATCGGCCATTGAAATCTCAAAATTTCCCATTTAAATAACATTGGGATTGAATTTTAAACATCTGTTTAATCAGCTGTAAATATGTGTAGTTTTAATGATTAAAGATATTCACAATATTGGATTGGTTAGATGTCATTGATTTAGAGCTAAAAGTAACATTTGTATTGTATTAAAATAAATTGCTCGATTTCGAGCAACACGTATACTATAGTAAAAAAAAACTAGAAAATTATTTTCATAACATGGATTTAAACTATAATCATATTTTAATAGCTATTAAAAAGTTTTTTTTTTAATTATTAACAATAATTATTTAACATTTATAGTAGGGCTGATAGCTCACGGCACGGCAGTTTCGCCGTGCCGTGTGTCCTGCTCCATAAGTGCAACAGTGCCCTACTACGAAAGTCACGGCGAAACTGCCGTGACTCAAAGTAGAGAATACACGGCGGTTTCTCCGTGGCTTTTTCTCGCCGTGACGGTGCCTTGTATGCTGCCCCACTCCAATGTATCTCTACATCTCGCCGTCACGGCGGTTTCGCCGCGCCGCGCCGTGTGTCCGCTGGCGGCGTCCTAGCTGAGCGGCGAAAATTCGCACGGCGTTGCATGCGTTTGACGCACGGACGACAGACCAAAAGGGTGTCCGCAGTGGGACTGCGTCTGCGGCAATGCGTTCGTGCGGCGGTGGCAGTCGAGAGCCCTCATTAGCTGCGTCGTAATAGGTGATTGAAAACATGCAGTCCGCAACTAAGCGAAAACTTACTTGACAGTTACGCTTATTTGAAGCTAAAAGCTAGAGATACTAGATCTCCAATTAATGATATTTTCAGAGAAAGAGAGGAATTAGGTGATTTTCACCATCTCTATCATAAGTTAAGGGAGCATTCTGAGTTGTTTAAAAATTATACTAGGATGTCAATTAATTGACACTATTGACTTTGTTGTGAGTGACTTGAAGAAGAAGGAATTTCTTTAAAGGTTACTAATATTATGCGGCTCATTTCTATTGAGGAAAGGCTCATTCTTGACGTTGAGGTAAGTAGGCCTTCAAAATCTGCACTAAAAAGTTGTATTTTAATATAAATAATTATTTACTGCTACCGTAAGTCGTGATAAGTAACTAAGTTCATAAGTACATTGATGTTTTGAGAACTTTTTTTATAATAGGCCTAACATTAGTTTTTTTGAAATTTCAAATTTTGCCCGCTATATTGGAAAGAAGTTAATTAATGCGTAAATAATAATTTGTATTAGTAAAATATTCTCGAAACATATTTCTAAGACATTTTTATTCTTAAGTATTTTTTATTTTACTGAATGGTTTCGGAGATATGGCAGATAAAGTTCGTCCCATGTTATTCTTACTAAAACTAAATCAAAATTAACTTTAATTGCCTCTAGTTCCCTAACCGTTAGATGTAGATAAAAATACCAAAGAATAAAAAAGTTTTAAAATTTCAGTACATGATAGTTTAATAAAATTTGGCTATAATTTTGCCTATCAGACCCGTCTCCCGTGACAGCCAAACACGCACTGACGCACTAGACGCAGTAACGCAGTTGCCGCACGGACGTCCAAACACAAACATGCTTGTCTTTTCGCCGCAACGACCAGCGTCAACGCACCGGCGGCAACGCAACGGACGGCCAGCTAGGACACTCCCATGCCTCTCAGTGCGTTTGAAATTTCCACCGTCCGGCAAATTCGCACGCACGCAACGCCGTCCGAATTTCGCCGCCCAGCTAGGACACCGCCTAAGACGTCTTCGAAGCACGGTACGTTTTCACGATGGACCCTGTTACCTGTTACATCCTTCGTAGTCCCGTAGACCATGGCCTGGCATGGGATCAGTTTAATCTTCTTATCTCTATAGTCTATTTATCAAAGGCCATCTTCGTCAGATGTTGTCAATCAGATGAAAAAGGAAGGCAAGGTGATGGGTTTGAAATGGGAAGAGAATAGTGCAGAAATATCGAAGGTTAAGGATGCAGTGGCAGCAGGGCCGGCTCTAGGTTTTCTGGCGCCCTAGGCGAAAGTGACGGTATTCGCCCCGCTATTTCCCCCCCTTAAATTACTCGAGCCGTTTCTTTTATAGCCGTTATTACATATTACAAAGAAAACACGTTTAAAATAAAACAATATTTTTATTAACAGTTTATTATCAAATAAACCACTTGGATTAAATTATAATCTATTGTAAAGAAAATTAGCACAATAATTATCCATTGCAAAGGGGTTATATTTACCTCCTGTCAGGGCGTTCATGACAGCTGAACAGGGGCGCTATTTACCATAGTTCGAGGACACTTTTTATAAGTGGTTGGGGGTGTAATTGAACTCCGCTTAGGGGTGCTATTTACCGTTGATTTAGGGTGCTTTTAAAGTCGGTTGGGGGCACAATTCAACTCTGATCAGGTGTATTTTGCCTATCGGAGGCACTGTCTTACGCCTGTTTAATTATGACTATTGGCGGCGCTTTTAACCGCCAATGATGAGGCTATTAACTATTTTTTGACGGCGCTCTTTAACGGGAGTCAGGGGCGCACCTTGCCGCCGATCAAAGGCGCTGTTTACCGGCGGCCCAGGGCGTTTTACTACCAATCGGGGGCGCTCTTTACCGCTGATTAGGGGACACTTTACTGCAGATCAGGGGCGCACGTCTCCGCGACGATTTCGCCCCTCAGGCCTCGGCGCCCTAGACGGTCGCCTAGTTCGCCTATTTGGCAGAGCCGGCCCTGAGTGGCAGATCATAGTAACATTGTTCAATATATTTTCTTAATACATTATTGAAACTATTAAAACTATCTAAGCTTCTAACACCCAGGGGGAGTTGTGAATATAACTACTCGTATATATACCAGAATAGCAAGGTTTCGTATTAAAGAAACTTAAGTTATGTTGAACAGATGGATTCAAGTTACGATTTCTAGTGAAATATTGATGGTTATGAGCATGAATCAACTTACACTTTTTAACATACAGACACAGAACTAAAAACATACGGAACTGACACACCGTTGACCCACGTTGACCACTCTCTGACTCTTGGTGTGTTGTTTCAAGTCAAGGGGCGCCGACGAAGTTTTCTGTTAGCCTATACGTGTTTTACAGTACTAATTGTGTCTATGAGTTTATTTATTTTGCTGTGGGCATTGTGTTATATAAACAAGATGTAAGCGGAATGAATTATTCAATTTAGAATTTTTACTTCAGCAGCACTGGGCTACGTTACAAGTAGGCCTACGTAATTTTGCGTTGATTGAAATGCTAACATGTATACTTATTTATTTATTTATTTATTCGTACATACGGCAATCGCCATTTTACAAAATATGTATAATTAAGCATACCGAATATTATGATACATTATTTTCATTACAGAGCGCTTACATGCAATTAATAACTACTTGATTCAATAAATTAAGTCATTTCAGTTTAAAATACAATTAATATGACACGCAAGTAAAACACAAAAATAGAGCATCAAAGACAAGATAGAACAAAGTAAGTTTAAGCGCAGTTATAATATAATTCATGCTCATGCTATATGCCAACCTGTGCATAAAAAACAATTTAAAGACAAAAATTAATCAACAACATAAGTTACTACATGCAGAATACAAGCTATACTTGATTTTACGTTATGTGTTCTTCGGTATTTTTACTAGGAAGGGGAAGGGATGAAAACGGCCAAACCATGAAAGGAATCAAGAATGATTTGGTGTAGGCTACCTAACGTAATTTAGAAACATAGTGGGGCCAATAAAAGATTAGCAAAGTGCCAGCTTAGCTGTTAAAACTAATTCAAAGACGATTGATGAATATTGCGCATTTAAAAGAAAATAACTTTAAAAATAAAGATTTTAGTGTTGCATTTATTTGTTTAAGTTCTTCTAATGCTATCAAGATCCTTACTTTTCAATCGAGTTTTATACCCAATAGGCATATCTCAGGTTCAGATCATCCGCCGATTGTCGTAAAACAAAAAACAAACTTAGGTAAGTTTAATCTTTGTGTGAACCTACAAGACTGGATAAGAAGTACATCTGAATGTAGACTAAATGGCCTTGCACTAATGTACATACACAGGTACAGGAATATAACAAAGACCCTTGATCATAACAAAATAATTAATGCATTTGAAAAAAAAAATCGTTGCAGATTAGATTTCGTTTTGTAAACATTTTGAAATAAATGTGAGTTTTTCATACCTTTCTTTGCTGTTTTACTGAATCTTGCCTCTATTACAATACAACAAACCATAATGGACAATCTTTATTTTTACGCTACGCCTATTTTAATATGGTAGGTCCAATTTAAGTTATTTACACAATCTTATAGTTTTTGGGCTGACTTGCTGCCCCCCCCCCCCTTACTTTTGTCTAGATCCGCCCCTGGTACTATGTGGGCACGTTAAATACACATTCCACATCAAAAGAGTCTTTGAGGACCTTCAGATTCATTAGACGGTGTAAGGACATCATTGTTTTTCTAAAACGCTGTAATATGTGGGGACACCTTCCCGTCAAAAGACACATTGAGGATTGTATTTATCATTATACCATGTGAAGACGTGATTGCGGCTCTTAAACACCGTACTATGTGACGACGTTAAACACGCCTTCCCAATCAAAAGACTCTTGAGGATCTTGCGAATTATTAAGCCATGCGAGGACCTGATTGCGGTCTTAAAACATTGTACTATATGGAGTAAATAAAACACACATTTTCAACTGAAAGTTCTAAATGAGTTATCAAATGAGGGTAGTGTGGTTTCGGGGCTTGTGGGCCAAAGCAAGTAAACTTATACAGTGACGTAACCATATATGTGACGTGTGATTGATACATTTGATTGCAACAGTTACGTCACTGTTAACACTTGTGACGTTACATCTCGCAATTTACATATTTTTATTTCCGCTACGCTGACGGGTTTTTCCGCCTACTTTCCCATGCTATATTTAAATCTTTATTATTTTTTGGCATTTAAAAACAATTTTGTTAAACTTTAATGTATTTTAAAAATGCATTTCATGTGTGTGAAATATATTTAATAAATGTTATTTAAATACATATTAAAATAATAAAAACATTAAAAGGTTTAAATTTTGTATTTAAGGAATTAGCATAATTCTTTTTAATTAATGCATTACAGCTGTTTAAAATACAAATAACAAAATAAGAGAAATGTAATATAAAACTAGTGGCTTATAGGGGCAAAAGCCCCTAACTATAATAATGTAGATCTACCAAGAAAATGTTTTAAAAAGAAAGCTGTCAGGAGATTAGATTTTTATCGATAATATTTTAGCAATATTGTTTGCAAAGACTTTCATACTTTTTTGAAACACCGACACACTCCGTGGTGCGTATTTTAAGCTGGCGTGTATGACTGAAGGGCGAGTGTGATGATTGTGATGGATCAGCTGAGGTGTACCTTTTGTTACTGACAAATAGCAGCTGTTTCAGTATTCAGGATCATTAATTAATAGCCCAATGACCAAAGGCAGTCATCCGCTTCCAAAGCATACTCTTTACAATCTTGAGATACCTGTAATGAATGAATGCTTAATTTTGTCTATGGTTAAAACGTATATCGATTTTAAAAATTGTTTTTTTAATAAATCATAATCCTTGAGCTAAGAAAAAGATTAACACAATGTATAAAATGGGCAATGATTAAAAACCGTGCGGATGCTCAGCATCCATTTCAGGATAAATACACTTT
>JAQYXR010001782.1:0-24860 GCA_030545055.2 Neoaliturus tenellus | reverse complement strand
CAAAATGTTCAGCAAGGATAGTTACAATTTCTTCTTCATCTGGTGCATTAATAGTTATTGATTTTAACATAACTGCTCGTTCAGTAAAGTATTCAACTCTAGTTAAATTACCGTTATGCCGATATTTTTCATATTCCATTCTTTGTCGTACATTACGTTGAATGTCCCTACTCCAATACTTGTTTATAAATATAATTTCAAAATCTTCGTAGTTTCTTACATTTTCTTTATTAAGTTGCCACCATGAAGCGGCGTTTTCTATCATTACTTCATCAATGATTTCTATTACGTTCCTTGCATTTCCAAATTGGGATTTTTCCTGGTTGATATAAGATTTTAGCTTATTCAAAAATAGCATTGGATTACTTTGTTTCCCGTTAAATTGAGGAATGTTTAGTGGATGTTTGTATTGATATATTACTTTAATTTCCTTTTCGTTTTGAGTCTCACTCATTTTTTTGTGTAGATCTTTTACAGCGGATTCCTGAGATTCTATTTTTCGGTTTATGTCGATTTCAATTTCATTCCTAAGTTTTATAATGTTTGTCCCCAGGTTATCTTCAACTTGATCAATGTTCTGTTTAACTGTTTTTATTTCCTTTTCTAATCTTTTATGATGAATATCGTTGTTTTTTGCTTGATATTCAATTTTTTGATTTAACTCATGTTTGTTTTGCAGCAATTCTAGATTAGTTTCGTTAAGTTTTTCTTCAAGCTTTTCAATATTTTCTTTGACGGTTTTATTTGTCTGACCTATTTCATGGTTAATAGTGTTTAAGAGCTTTTGTTCTACAGTATTTATCTTACATTCTAGGGCCTTATTAATCTCATTCATTTTCGTTTCTAGTTTTTCGATTTTAGTTCCTAGATTCCCGATAATTTGGTTAGAAAATTCTTTTAACAAATCTTGTAAATTGGATTGCTCAATTCTCTCTCCAGCCTTGGGAATTATTTGTCTGTCAGTTCTAGTTGGGGATTGGAAAGGGGTAATATTTAATGATAACGATTGGATTGTTTGAGGGTTTCGTTCTACTTGTCTAGTTTGTGGCCTACTCAAAGATCTGGATCGTCTTTGGGTGTTTTTGGGTGTTTTGTGAGTTTTATTATCCATCCTTTGTTACTTATATTTTGTTTTTTTTTGTGCAATGGTAAGTTTAAAGTCTTTATTTAGTTTATTGTTTAAACTATGCCTACTCGTTGGGCGCCAAAATTGATATATTTCACAGGATTTAACTATTATTTTATTATTTTTTACTATTTTACTTCAGGGTAGGTTCTTTGCCACGGCACTAAATTTATCCTATGAAATAAAAAGATATTAATACAATTTTAGTTTATTTAAAATAAAACTTTAAAGTTAACAAATCAATAAAATAAAACAAAGCAAAACAAACAGGTGATGGTATGAAATGGATGAAATGATAAAATAAAATTCAAATTATCGCGATTTAATTTCGTGCGTAGACTAGGCGGAGCCGAAAAACTAGTAGCGAAATAGCTAAAAGCCAATTATCGCTCTATGTAGTCAGCTAGAGCCGAATCTACTTATAAAAGTGGAGTAGAAGACCAGCGTTAGCCGAGAACCCTTACCTTTCGGTTCGGAGAGCCAGCTGTTGCCGAGTTCTTCACCTCTGATTATGCATTTAAAATGTGCCGGGTTAACTAATTTCTACGTACCGTACAGAAAACGCTTGCTGATTTGGCGTTTCTAAAAGTCTGTCTTTAAGTAACCACGTGTTTTTTAAAAGCAAATTTAATCAGGTGTCAATATATTTGTTTATATTTTAGTTTTTTCAAAACAAAATGTTTGAATAGGTTGGAATTTCGTACTTCGAATTTAATAAATGATTGTAACTTATTTGTTTAGTATTTATTCGTTTTGATAGAATTTATTTGTGATTAGAAACGTGAAAATAAGTTATAAGTGAATTTTTATTACGAAGATATAGAAGTGAAATTTTAATTTTTTAAGTGAATTTATTGTGACGATTGGCTCGTATCGTCGCAACATTTTATTTAATTTTCAGTGTTTTTTATGAAAAAATCTACATATTTTTATTGGTCTTTTTTAATTATGTGTTCCAGAATTTCGGGGGGGGGGGGGGGTTTCGACCCCCTGACCCCCCCCCCCCCGCTGGCTACGGCCTTGCCTTATTATAATTTGTAAAAAATATTGAGTTTACAGCTTTATGTAAGGTTCCGTATATCATTTAAGATATGTTGGACAGTAATTTATTTTCAAACGATACTACCTAGTTATGAATTAATTAAATTAATTCATAATTACTATTATTAAATATAAAATAGTAAAAAAGTAAAGTAAACAAAAATAAAAATAGTAAAAAAAGTTAAGTAGGTTGCTGTGTTCTTTTTAATATAACTACATATAAAAACACTTTAATCGGAACACTTTCTACACTTAAGCTTATAAGTAGCCTATTAAAACAGGCTTGTAAGTACCTTACTAAAAATAGGCTTATTACTAGCTTATTAAAATAGGCCTATTACTGACGCATAAAAATAACCTTTTTCTTACTTAAGTTTCTCACATTACAGTTGTATGAAGACAAGTTTTATAGTTTAACACTATGATGCAGTCTTATTTTCAAATAACATTTAGCTATTTCTTTTACCAGGTAATTTATGTGAGATTCCAGGGGCACGGACTCGGGAGTTCTCCCCACCACTCGCCGTGTTGCGCGGCGGCTTCGCTTCTATCCGAGCGTGGCCACTCCTTATATATTATTCCTCCAAGGTAGAGTCCCGTTAATTTGAACTAATTGGGATCGGCCCCTACTCTTTTTTTTTACATTTGTTGTTATTTAATTAAGTTTTTGAAAGGTACAAACAGCGAATATTTTGGCAATAAAGCATTCGCAATATCTGAAATTAATCGTGGAGACATCTGAGTATACCAACTTTCATCTCTTTAGCATTGTTCCCCAGGGACAGTTGGAAGGAAGTCTATTGTCTCTCAACCACTGACTCAAAAAACCTCCCCCGCCCCATGTCTGTCAGATCACCCTTTCCAATATTCCAAATATGAATCATTGGATAATTGAACTTTACACTGTGTTGACAATCAGTGTTTTGGAGTAGGCCAGGATCACGGGGTTCCGTTCAATTTTTGTGAACTGAAATATATCTGCCATCTGCAGCTGTAGCAGATAAATCACATAGGCTACTAATAGATCTCGACCTACTTAAATCAGCTGTGTTAACGATAATTTTGTGCTGGTTCATTTTAGCGAATTTCCCATAGGGAATAAGCTATTACCGTAGGTCTCATGGTAAGACCTAAGCCCGGGACCATGTTACTTTTTTGTTTTTAGGTGCCCAGAGACCAAAAATAATAGTCATTAAAAATTTTATATACAGGGGTATCCCGCTTCCACCTTTACAAACTTTTCCAGGTTATTGCCCACGTCAAAATAAGCAAAAAAGTTCCTATAAACATATGTCCTAAAATGCTTCATTAACCCGCTAGCCGCCATTTTGTTTTTTTCACTAAATAATTTTTATTTCAGTAACGGATCATTGTATTAAGTTAATGTTTGGCATGAACCTTCACTATAACAATACCAATTTTTAGGAAAAAAATTATTTTTTCCCAATGTGTTTTTTCAAAATGGCGGCCATTTTAAAAGTGTAAACTCAAATATCTCAAAAACGGTAAATTTTATAAAAATGTCACAAGAGACAAAAAAGTTGACAAATTAAATTATCTAAATAATGATATCAAGTTTGTAAGGATCTGACAACAAATAACGGAGTTATTGTGGGTTTCCTGCAGAAAAACACTGATTTTGCACTATGATTAATGCCAATTTTAGGTTATTAAGAGAAAAATCTCAAGAACTCCGTTATTTGTTGTCGGATCCTTACAAACTTGGTATCAATATTTAGATAATTTAATTTGTCACCTTTTTTGTCTCTTGTAACATTTTTATAAAATTTACCGTTTTTGAGATATTTCAGTTTACACTTTTAAAATGGCCGCCATTTTGAAAAAAAAACACATTGGAAAAAATAATTTTTTTCCTAAAAATTGGTATTGTTATAGTGAAGGTTCATGCCAAATATTAACATAATACAATGATCCGTTACTGAAATAAAAATTATTTAGTGTAAAAAACAAAATGGCGGCTAGCGGGTTAACGAAGCATTTTAGGACATGTTTATAGGAACTTTTTTGCTTATTTTGACGTGGGCAATAACCTGGAAAAGTTTGTAAAGGTGGAAGCGGGACACCCTGTACATGTATATACACCAGTGGCGGATCCAAGGGGGGGGGGGCTAAGGGAGCTATAGCCCCCCCCCTTGGGAGCCAAGGTGGGGCGCCGCGTCGGCCCGGAGCGGGCGCCGGCCCGTGTCGGGCGCAAGCCGGGTGATGGGATGGGGTGCCGGCAAACCAGCGCACGTTTTTCCGATATTTTTCAATGTAAACTACCTACTTTATGTCTGTTATGCACACTGTGAAATAAAAAAATCACCCCCAAAAACATTTGTGCTTAAAAATGATATTATAATGTCCTTTTCTGGCAATTCAACTAGATGACACTGTCATTTTAGTGTCTCTATTGGTACGCCATCTCAATCGGTGGGGCACCAATTCTGAGAGGCTTCCAGAGTCCCTCTGTGTGAGTATGCCGAGTATAGTTACGAGGCGGAGATGGGGAGTGACGTATTCCATCCTCAAGTTTAAGGGCCCTTTTACATCGCGTCGAGCGATGCCGCGAGGGCTTGCGCCCGCCGCGTGTCGCTCGAATCGCTGTATACATTATTGGATGACGCGCGATAGACAACCGTCACTATAGAAGGATTAATGTAATTGTAACTGTAAACTCTTTATAATGGGTCAAAAAAGACCCAAAACCATGGTAGTGAAACTATAACTCCTCCGGATCACTAGACAGAGCAGAAATATTGCAAACCACTCTTTTGCTATAAGTTCACTACATGTGATCTACATAACATGTGCGCCAACCTATATACGTGATCTAGTGGCTAATCCATGATGAAATGTACTATATAAATAAGATTTTAAAATATTAACCTATCTACCTATTACCGACTTAGTATATTAAAGTTAAAAGTGTTAACACGAGAGTGTACCATTTCAATACGAAATAAAGATAATGAAAATTTAGATAGCAACAGTGATAGATCGGCCTATAATAGCTTATTTCCAAAGGAAATTCGCTAAAAACGAACCAAATTTTTTGAGGTTAGTGTATGCAAGTAAATATTAATGATAATAAGAGCAATGAAAGTTGGTACTTTGGCCAAACTGTTGTTTGTAATAAAAATTGATTGGCGATTTAGTATTGTTTCCAAAGCGATGGGTGAAGAAATGACATGAAACTGCTATTTTTAACACTTAGATTTTAAAAAACTTCTCGGGGGAGGGCCCCCGAACCCCCCGCCGGTCTGGCCCGCCGATCGGGGGGGGGGGGGGGGGCAGACCCCCCGGTTAGCCCCCCCCTTACTAATGTTCTAGATCCGCCACTGATATACACCGTGTATATATATATATGTATGTGTCCCTAGACACGATAACTCTCGTAAAAATGGTCCGATCGAGACCAAATTTGGTAGAAATGTGTAATCCTACGTTTATTCGGATGAGTTCGTAAACCAGACATATCGACCTACCGGAAGGGGTAGTTTTGGGGGGTTTTGTACCCCCAAAATGGGTTTTTTGCATTTTACATATGTAAATTTTAAAAATTTAAAATTTTTATTCTGACCATTGGATTTAGCTAAAAAAACACACAATTTAGTATCTTGAAGCTTTGCTCTATCTCCATTGGTTACCGAGATATTAAAAAGTCTAAAGACAGTACATTGTACGAGTATTTTGGTTCTCCAATGTTAATCTTATGGAGAATTGGGATGTGTTAATATTTCACTTATTAACCAATATTTTTCGATGAAACTTGGAATTCAGCTTCATTTGGTTGAGATTCATCCATTTATGTTAAAAAATCTTGGTTTTTGTGCTTATCATGGTAGCAAACCTGCATATACTCTTTTCCCATGTTAATCATATGGAGAATAGGCAAACTTCTTTAGCAATGGACAGATATTGATGAAACTTAGTAAATGGCTTCATATGGTCGAACGTCTACTGCTAAAGAGATATAAATATCAGTGACTTTTTGGTGACTTTTGGGGGTGAAAATTGTTAAAAATTAGTGACTTTTCCGTTTTTAAGATAGAAAATGTTGGGGGGAAATTGTAAAAATCGCAAAACTTTTGCTCGCAATCGCATTATTTTCGCAATTTATACTAAAAATGTGTGACTTTTCTTGCATTTTAAAGAAAAATCAGTGACTTTTTGGTGACTTCTGTGACCATTAACTAAAATCAGTGACTTTCGTTGACTTTTGGTGACTTCAATGACCAATAGACACCCTGTCGAAATAATTTTTTTATGATAAAAACCTACTTTTAGTGTTCCCCATGGCATCATACCTGCATACTCTCCCTGTATTTAACATAAGGAGAATAGACATTTATTTCCCTATTTAAGAGCATGTGATTTTATTTGGTTTACAGTTTTATGTGGTCAAAATTAATATTACTAATTTGGAAATTCGCTGAGTATGCAGGTCTGCTGCGACGGAGGTATTATTTCTAGCAGATGCAAGATCAAGCAGATCATCTGGTGAGCCAGATCACTGAGCCGGCTCGGTCATGAGTCACCCCTCACTTACCCCAGGCTGCCTAGTAGTGTGTTTCAGTATCATATCAGAGTTGTACATAAATCAGTCTTGTTGTGTCATGTAAAACATAAAACAGTTGTAGTGGCTTTGGAATATAGTTTAAAAAATGAAGGAAAATAATTAGTTAGGAAACAAAGGGAATTAAGAGGTTGGAGGTTAATAGAGGAGGTTGGAAATTGGAAATAGAGCAAACAAAATGGGATTAAGAATATAGGGGGAAAAGGAGTATGAAAGCAAAAATAAACCAAGAGTTAATTATTTAAAAATAGTTTTTAATGTGTTAGTAGATTGTATTTTTAAGTAACCTTTATCATTAACTTCCACCTATTTTCTTATCACTTGTACTACCCGATGAAGGCTTAGTCTTAGTCCAGTTTTTAGCTCCCTAGTTAGACTTTTATTATAGGCTATAGACTTTCTAATTAGTATACTTATAGAAATACTTTTAACCAGTATGAAAACATAAAACACACATTTCAACTTACCAGAGGAGGAAGCTGGGTGACTCCAAAAACCAAAAATATTAGTTGAAGCCAAAAGTAATATTGGTTCTCGTTTGAAGTACTACTGGGTTGGGTTGCCAGTCTTATCGTATGTGAGACATTCTTTCTATGGATCAACAGTTCTTTTAGGACCCACCAAATCCTCAGAATAAAAAAAATACTTAATCCCACAGTATGTGGAAAACCTAAAAACAAACATTTTTATGAGTACTATTTCTACTTAAAACTACATTTAATCAATTAAGGGCAAGAATTAAAACACTGAGCAGTATAATAGGCCATTCAAAAATGTAGATGTGTATGAAGCACAATTAATTGGGAAAATTAAGTTTAGTTAAATGTACACCTTGCAAATTGTTAATCCACTAGCAGTGCAGATGCATTGATCTGGTAGACACTGACATAGTAGAAGTTTATGCTGCCCTCTGATCCACTGAAATCTTTGTTCGCCAACTTCAACTGGGGCGTATAATTCACTCGACAATGCAAACTAATTAATATTGTGTACTGTGATGTATTTTATACATGGTTGTGATCTTATTTTTGTACGTATGTTTTTTAAATAAAAGATTTTAAAATTATATTTGTATTTAGAAACTATGAACAGGTGATTGATTCCAAGATTTTCCTGACAAAGTACATTGTTCATTCTATACAATTTATCAGGGTTCCATTAGCAATCTCAATCAGTGATCATGACTGATGTCAGGGTGTCTAACAAATTTCACAAATGAAATTCTCAACTCTTCGGGACCTCTTTTCTAAAAACTCCAGACCAAAAAACCAGACTTAGCCGTAACAGTGTAAAAGTCTAAAAAAAATGTTTAAGTTTTTTAAATAACACAACATTTTCGTATTTTAAAAAATGAGTTTTTCCCTTCCAAAAAACCAAAATTCCTAACTTTTTTCCCTACTTTTTCTGACAAGTAGATACCCTGCCTTAGTGCACACATAGTTTTACCACTATTTTTCACGGCCGTTTATCTTCTTCCTGTTCATGAAGATAAACGCTCCAGAACATTTAAAAGCAACCTAGAGCCAAGAGCGAGTGATGTTCTAGAATTGCACCGTGCATGATGGATCGCTGCTTGTGGAAATGTACTTTTTGTGCATTTAGCCCTAGTAAAAATTTAATTAACGCCTGTTTTTATTGTTTTCTTTTTTAACTGGATGAAGAATTTGAGGCAAGGCTGTGATAGGGGAACAGATTTTTAGCGAATCCACCCCACAACATGTTGCTGTGAGGGCAATAGAAAAAAATTCACAAAAACAGTTTAACAAGATTGAGCTTGAGATACTCTTGCTAAATACTGCTGTAATATGAAGGTAGCTGAATATACGCTATTACAGTATTAGCCATAGCCATGGTAAGACCATGATAGCTCCGGGACCATGATATTTTTTTGTTTTGAGGCCTTTCAGAAGCCAAAAAAACCATTCGCTCAATTACATATATGTGTATATATTTCACGTGTTGCTCGACATCGAGCAATGTAGCCTACGTTAACAGATGTTTAAAATGGTAAAACCAATCTCAATGTTATTCAAATGGGAAAATTTCAAATTTAATTTGTGGATAGGCCCTTATTTTAAGTCTGATTCTCATAAATTTTTGGCAGAAACAACTACAGACCAGACCCTATCCAACGACACAAAGAATATGAAAATCGGTTGAGAATTGTAGGAGGAATTCTCAACACACACAAAAAAAAAAAAAAAACTTAGCGTATTAAATAAGTACAGATTCAATTTTGTAGATGTGTTCACATAATTAATAATGTTCATAATAATGTATCAGGGTACTTATGGTTATTATTTATTACTATATTATATATAATATATAGATATATACATATATTATTAATCCCTAAATGGTGAAGGTAAACACGAAATTGCATCAAGATCTGGTGATTTTTAATTTTCCGCATAGACTCATTGGGTTTTAGAATGTATGTTTGCCGCCATGAGGTTGTTGTAAGCAAATATAAGTAAAAAATTACTTAGTGAGTATACAGACCAAATTTGATCAAGTTCTGTAATTTTTTCTCTAAAAATACCATAGGGGTGAAATGAAATGAAATGGTTTATTCATCACACAAAGTTTACATACTTGTGATTTCTTCACACGTAAACATATGACACGTCATACATAAAAGTCTTAATCTATGTCTAGTCTAAAAACTAAATGATAATGTGGTTCTCTCCAGGGGTGCTCATCCCCCCCAAAGATGATGGCGCATTCCCCCCCAAAACATATACCGCCCCCCCTCCCTAAGTGGAAACCTGTTTCAAAATACTGTATTTATTTTAGCTAAGCATATAAGCATAAGTTGCATAAAAAGGAGATAATATAGGGGTTTTACCTATGAATTCATGCACATTTCCACAACAAACATTTTTTTGGGAAAAAGTCAATTATTTTACGTCTTTTGTTTGATAGTTACAATCTTGTTATTTTTGTTATAGGCCTATAATTTAAATTGATAGTTTTATTTTTTTATAGTTCTGGGAATTTTCAGCTCTTAAAATTTTAAATTACGGCCATTTTAGAACAGTAAAAGTTCGAAATGTCTAAATTTGTATGAGTATAGAGCACTTGTTTGTTATACATAAGCCACTATTTATCTTTTTGTTTAAGATAATATCTGTTTTGTTTGCTAAGCGTTTTTTATATTTGCGTTTGAATTAAGGTCATAAAAAACGCACCATTCGAAAGAATACTATTCTGCTGGCTTGAAGTCAGCTACGCTATCGATGATCGCGGCAAATGCATCTTCCGTTCACGGCCTCGTCATCGAGCCAGCTACACTTACTCAGCCAAGTTTAGAGCTTGCTCCAGCGGTTAGATTATAGTTGTTATTGATATATAGATCAGAAATACTTACAAAAGTTATTTACAGTTAAAATAACACACACAGCTAATCACTATATGCAAATAGTGTGTTTAACGTGTAGTTGAGTAATTAATTGTAGTATAGTAACTTAACTAGTGTCAAGACCGTGGCGTTCGCCACAAATTGTGGCCCACAATTAAGTGACATATGATGGACTTTAAGCGAGCAGAACTCAAAAACGATAAAACTTAAAAACGTGAAATTTTTACCTAATGTTCAGTAAATAGTCTGCTTGCAATTTATATATTTTTTAAGATCACAGTTCAAAATAAAAAAAAAAAAAAAAACATAAAAAATAATTGGCTTATGTACAACAAACAACCCATTACAGGTATTAAAATATGTAGCAGTTGTGCCAAGTTTTAATTCCGTAGCACGAATCGATAAAAATTTATAAGTGATTCATTAAAAATGCATAGGCCTACATATAGACAGACAGACTGAAAAATAATAGAGATATTGGGCTTGTAGGCCTAGTATTGTACGTACCGTGTATTTGCTTGTTCTTACCTTCTGAACATACGTAGGCCTATGTTCTTTTATGGCATGAATTTAAGTTTCATCATTGGTTTAAGACATCTATTTTTTTCAGCATATATTATAGGCCTACGTGTTTAGTGCAATAAAACATCATACTGAAAAACAGTTTGGACGGTACATTCACTTGCTGGCTAGCTAGCTTGTTTTTCTATCAAGAAATCAAAATTAAATTATATAAAATAATAATTTAGGCTAATGACACTAACTATGAAACCTAGAAACCTAAAGTTTCTCTCAAACTTTTTTTTAGTAAAAGAGGTTGGCGGACCTCTTTTTGCCTTACTTTGCCCCGTCCACATAGACTATTTGATCTGTGCGTGGATCGTATTAGACAAAGTAAGGGGGTGAGCCGCTACAGTACAAGGTGAAAGGTACTCATAAAAGTCACTGGCAGAACGCGGATTCGAACCCACGACATCGCTGCCATGGTCCCGAAGTCCGGCACGCTAACCACTACGCCACCGACTCACCCTTAACTGTAAACATAGTTTGGTTTAGTAACAACTAAGATTTTGTTAATGAACGTTATTTTGTTAGATTTAAGGCTTGATTTTAAGTTTGTGTTTATAAGTTCACGGCACCTCACCATGCATGCTATCGTAAAAAAATTTTAAGCTAGAAATAATCATAAGTTCATTCATTGGACGACCGTCATATGAACACCGTTGCGGCCTTAGAGGCTACGTTGTTTAGGAATTCCCAGTGTCAATTTTGCCCATTGCGTTACTCTCGCCGAGCCGTTTGTAATATCAGTTCTCTTAATGGCGATTCTTTGACAGAAAAGTGGTCGCCAGAGACGCGGAACCGCGGAAACGGCGGAGTATACTGATCGAACATGTATGAAGACATTGGCAGCTTGCCGTTGAAAATAAAATAAGTTAAAAAAAATAAAGACACTAGACCACTAAGAAAAGACGAAACTTTAGGCGATTGAGAAAAACGGTCAACAATGGGGAGGGGTACAGAGTACCTAGCCGACAATGGCGCAATAATACAGTAGTCAAGATTGGGGGGCTAACGTGCCTTGACGAGGCCTACAAGTTTTGATCCAGAACAAAAGGACAGACAAAGACTCTCCTAATTTGTATTGACATGTTCATAAGATTCATTGTTTAACTACTGCAAATTAGTACTTATAACATTTTAAAAAACCCTTTTTTTCAATTTCCCCCCAAAAATCTCATTCCCCCCAAAATTTTTTCCAATGGCGCAACTTGCGCCATTAGTCCCCCCCGTGGGCGGCCCTGGTTCTCTCATCACCAAAAAAATACAAAACAAATTCAAACAAAATGAAAAATAAATGTTCAAAATAAAACAAAACACAATGAAACTTAAAATATTCTTTATCAACTAGAAAAAATCTTCTACAGAGTACGGACATAATGTCAGTAAATATTCCTTAAGCTTTTACTTGAACATAGTCATCCTTAATTCCAATTTAATTTGACTAGGGAGGTGATTGTAAACTTTCCTACCTATATACCAAGGGGATTTTTCAAAAAGTGCAGTTCTGTGAATGGGGAATTGAAGAAGATCTCTATTTCGTGTATTGTTTGAATGCTCATGATTTCTCGACAAAAACTGTTCGTGGTTATTTTTACAAAGATGCATAGCTGTTACAAATAAATAGCGTGGATTGTCAGAAGATTCATCTCTTTAAAGAGAGGACGACAAGACATGCGGGGTCCAACATCAGCTAAGATCCTTATTGCTTTGTTTTTTTAAGAATAAAATTTTTTTGAATGATAGATGAGCTACCCCAAGCGATAATTCCGTAGCATGCCCTAGATATGAAGTAAGAGTGGTAAACCATAAGCTGCGCTTAATCCTGAAGTTTGGAAAACCAGGAAAGAAGTGTTCAGTTGTTGATGATGATCCAACCATTTGAGATTTTCATTGGTATACCAAGAAATTTGGTGTTCTCTACGGATTGAATATGTTTTCCTGATTCTAACTGAAGAAAAATGTTCTCTGCATTCAACTGTTGGTTATGAAGATGAAGTATATTTGTTTAGGAGCAATGTAGATGAAGACCGTTATAACTAAACCAATTTTCCATGTATGATAAGACCTTTGAAGCGATACTAATTGCAAGGGGAATAGATGGTGCTCTTACCAACATTGTGGTATCGTCAGCAAATTGAATTATTTTGGAAGAAATTGAAAAAGCTAGATCATTAATACAGGGTGACTGCCGGGAACCGGACGTTTTTTAAATGAATAGTACAACCTTATTTTATTTAGTAAAATTATTTAATTGTTGAATATATATTGGTGAAAACATACCATTTCAAAAAACATATGTTTTATGGAACCTTTTATCCTAGTTTGGGTTTATTTCTTAAAGATGATATCATGCATGTGATGGTCGTTAACCTGGATACAGGTTTCCAACCTCTGGAGAAAATCATCACGCACTCTCATCAACATGTCTTGTCCAATCAAATTCACCTCTTCGGTGATTGCATCTTTTAGCTGCAATAATGTTCGTGGTTTGTGAACATAGACACGAGCTTTCAAATACCCCCATAAGAAATAGTCACAAATCTGGTGACCTCAGCGGCCACGACACGTCACCAAAACGTGAAATCAACTTGCCAGGGAACATCTTCTTCAAAACTCGCATCGATGCAGCGGCAGTATGCGCTGTGGCCCCATCTTGTTGGAAGTAAACATTTTTCACGTTTATTCCTCGCCTCCGAAGTTGTGGCTTGAGATATGTTTCTAACATGTGAACATAGCGTGCAGAATTCACTGTCACTGTGACTCCATTTTCCTCAAAAAAAATACGGACCAATTATCCCAAAGTGGCCTACAGCACACCAAACCGTTACTTTTGGAGTGTGGAGTGGTTTTTCATGAATGTTACATGGATTTACAGGAGCCCAATATCGAAAGTTTTGTTTGTTCATTGAACCGTTTAAGTGGAAGTGAGCTTCGTCGCTCATTAACATCATTACATCAGGATTAACAGTAAACAACACCTGCATACGTACTGCGAAATCTTCTCTTTGTCCATAGTCCCTCTCTTTCAGTTGCTGTACCACCTGTATTTTGTAGGGATGAAATTTCAAATCAGATTTAAAATTATTCTGACAGAATCGCGCTTCATGCCTAGCTCTTGTGCGTGTCTTCGTGCAGAGCAACCCGGGCTCCTCATCAAAGCAGTTCTCACTGTGGCGATGTTGTCTGGTGTTCTCACTGTTCTTGCTGGACCGGGTGGCTTTTTCTTTGATACTGTTCCTGTTGTTCTGAACTTGTGCACCCATCTTAACAATGTATTCCGGCTTGGAACCGTGTCATTTCGCGCAATATTAAAGTGGCGTCGGAAGATACGCTCTGTTTTGATAACGGATTCGCCATTTTTAATAAATGTGACATATGCAAAAACACGATGCTGAACTGACCACTGATCCATCGTGACTAAAATGGTAAAGCTCACTCAAAACAATGACATAACCTCAATCTCCCTAGCACGTTTAGCAGCAATGTAACAGCTGTTGCAAATTCGTCCGGTTCCCGGCAGTCACCCGATATAAAGAATAAACAGAAGAGGTCCAACTTTGGACCCTTGAAGCACTTCATGAACCACAGGACTCCAGTCTGAAAAATGCTTAACATTACATTTATCAGTGACCACTACTTGTTGGAATCTGTTGGAGAGATAGCTTGTAAACCATGCTAAAGCTGAGCCAGATATGCCGTATAACTTTAATTTTTCCAACAGTATCAACAGTATCAAGGGGTGAGTATTGTACCCCTATGGTCTTTAGGTCTACACATAGGTTTTGCAGCCACATGGGTTTTTGTAATCAAATAGAAGTTAAATAAACCTAGTTAAGGTAGCCTTCATACTGTTACGGGCTACACGGCCCCTTGTCCCTAGCCCAGGGAAATAAATAATAACTCATAGATGGGCGTGAATTCTTTAATTAATCAAAAGATGTACTGCACAATTCTTTTACAAACTGTTTAATATTAATGGCTGAAGGCCATGAGCGAGTGTAACAAAATTCTTGTCATTATGAGAACCTATCGGGAACTATTGCCTTGTCAGATCCTACAATTAGCTAACCTGTATGGATTAACAGAAGGAGCAGCTGGACGATAAACATCGGTAGGGGTGTTTCTCGGAGCGGGTTCAGTCTTCAACCGTCTGTCTTCAACTGACTCTAGGTTTTCGCGAATTCGCACTGGCAATTTTGCGCGTGGAGGGGGAACCCACCTTACTCGGCAAGGTCACGAATGACACATGATCAGCCCGTGATCTGCAAAAATAAGCCGAGCTCCATTTCGCTAAATTTAAAATGCCGCATCCCTAACATTCGCCCCCATTTTTTAAAAGTGAGACCACCCTTCGAGTAGTCTAACTTTTCCAAAGAAAACAGCGCGACCCCCAGTGATAGCTCCCCTGTTATCTATTGGCGCATGGACCCGCGTGGGCGGCTATCAGCTGGTGCATTCATAAATTCGCATTCACTCCCGAGCTAGTCACCATGCTGTTAGATTTGGCTTACGACACTTTTGTCCAGCTTCCCGGTCGTCAGGCACCCGAATGGGTGCATGTCATACTGGTGGTGGAGACGCGGACCCTAGCGGTCCGCCGATTTATGTACAGCTACGTCGCCGGACATCGGTATCCGGTAGGGAGTGTTCTAGGAGAAGAGCTCGTACCACGGACCACCCCTAGGACCCGCACCCCTGCTCCCGCCGGAGGAGGCGCCACAGCTGTCCAGAGATCTCCGAATGGACCACGCTCGGCCCCGCCCGACTCCCCGCCAGCCAGCGGCTGCCTCCCTCGTCGCCGTTAGCACGAGGTGAAAATCTACACATTCCAATAATTAAGAAAAACCACAAAAATCTTAAACCGGAATTTATTATTTTAATTTTGCTAATTTTATACCCCTTTTTTTAATAAACTGCAATTTGTATCATCCCTAATTTGTCTGATCATTTCTGACCTGAGGCAAGCGTTCCCTTACACTGCACCATTCCTTAAATTTAAACAAAAATCCCTAGCCTAAAATGACAACAACAAAAATAAGATAATATATTACTGATAAGTTAATTTGATATAAGTATTTCACCCTAACACAAACAAAGACAGTTATAGTTCCGTAGCGCATGAAGACTAACAAGCGAACTGATTATTACAACTAAGTCAATAGCAAATTTTTCTTACGCAAATTGATTAATACAATTACGCCTACCATAATACAACATTAGTGAGCCAAGAGAGTCACTGTTATCAATGACGCGCTTCCGGCAGCGATAAGCTCTGCCGACTACTGCACGAGCTAATAATACCGTCCTCATGCCAACAGCTGAGCGTCCAACTGTCAAGGTCGCGGTCTTGGCGTTTAGTCAATGACCCACTACACTCTCGTGACTCCCATTCATTCGGTAAACAAACATGTGTACCCTTACAAAATACCGTTAGATAAAAACATATAAAGCCTATACCAGATAGTCCTTTGACACACTTAACACTATTAAAGTAAACAAAAAAATAAATTTACATACCAACATATAAATACGGTATTTAAAATACGATAACCTACAATAAATTCATATAACAAACAAAAAATAAAATAGCCCCAAGTGTCGAGTTATATCGTCCTGTAATTACATCAAGCGAAATCATAACGACTTGTAATAATGATTCCCGTCTATCTACACAGCTTATGATAACATTGATAACGCTATAACAACTATTGATAGTACATTAATATTAACTCTCGTCCATTGACAACACTACCACACGACTTATTTCCCTTTTTCCCCCTTATTTACAATAATCCACTCCCCCGTGATTTACACGCCGCATACAGAAACATTGCTCATTTTTAACAGCTTTACATTCCCGCTATGTATATTCCTGCATATCTCTACATCCATTTTTTTTTTTTTTTTTTTTTTTTTACAGTGAACACATAAAATCAAAATTAGTGAACAACGCAAAACCTCAAATTATAACGCAAAAGCTCCTACACACGCGTTGCGCAATTAGCCAGCAAAACAAACTAAATCCTTGCATCAGCGTGTCGTCAAGAATTACAAAATACAACTGCACACATCAGACCAACAACAAGTAACGCTGCTGCTTAATTTCCTCAGTGCCTGATTAAGTAGATAAGGACAATTGAGCTAGACAATAAGATATATTTACCTTTCCGAAGACAGCAGATGGGCATCCGGGACAAACACCACGTCTACACCTTCCCCCAAACCACATATCTAGGTCCTAATTACAAAACTGTCAGCCACTCCCCACTACCCACTACTACTTTAGATACTGTTCGAGTCCCACTAATCCGACTCGTCATATCCCGGATCCACAGGTGGAGTCACGGACGGACCTCGGCATGGGGACGCGGCCCCACACGTAGCTGACCCACGCGATGCCGGGGGAATCAGTTGTCGGCTCATACCCAGGCGGGCATCGGACACCCTCTCCTGGTCCCTAATTGCCATATTGTTATGAAATATTTGCCCCCGGCCTCCTCCTACTGGAAGGCCCAGCGGTCTTATTGGCCTCCTCAGCTGCATATCCAGCAGCGCTCTCCTCTCCGCCGTTGTTAGCGGGCGTCCAAACCTTGGCTCTGAATCATATAAACAGGTGGCACTAGCACCTGTTCTTATGTCGTACCACGTTTCGGACCACTGAAAATTTTCACTTCGCGGGAAGAAGACAGGGTCAGTCACTATGAGGTTAAGGCTGGGTAACGCCGAGTTGGAGGTAGATGGTCCCTCCGCCATTTCGAACCACTGACTGAACAAAACTTTCAGCGGTTATTATAATCCCCGCCCCGGATGCGGGTTGCCACATCTGCTGGCAAGATCCTAGCTCAGCGTCCATTCCGTCGTATCCAAGAATACAACAAATTATGAAACTTCGGGATTCTATTATAACTACTAAGCTAACCGGCATCAAATTACGATCCATTTTAAGCAGCAACGTTCCCGTTTTCATCTTTCCAAAACAAAAGCACATTTAAACCCCTTATTATTATTAACAATAATTAAAGCAATTCCTATCCTACCACGTAATCAAACAATTAATATCCGAACAACAAAACCGCAAAACATATTACGCAATTATATACAACAATTGTTACGCAAAATACCCTGACACATAATAGACGACTAGAACATTATAATACTTTAAACCTTAAAATTACAACCCCGACTTAACCTACGACAGCCTTTTAGCCTCTATTGGCAGGGCGCGTCACACCCGACATTGCTCAGACTGACTAATTTATCTCTTACCGAGATAAATTCAATTTTGGGTCAGCCTGGCCCCCCCTGGCAGTCTTGTATCGTAGAAACACGCGGCTACGTTGAGAAATTTAGAATTTGGTTTCTTGGAGGCAAAATTTCCTTGTCCCCCGTTGAATTATAATTAAGCCGGAAAGACGCGTGGCTCGATACCTGCCTGTACTTAGACAACAGCAATATTCTTTATTTATTTCAGGCCAGTGAATGCATACGGCAACCATAGGTGGCATATGCATTCACCGCCATGTGCTGAGCACAGCACTTGTCAGCGTGCTCTTAAGCTAACACTTTCTCACCATGACGAACAATCACTCTCGCACCATCGAGAAGCACCTCACTTATTTTTTTTTTTTTACACTATTTTACCTCCCCTCACTTCACCTAAATCTCGGACTCCTCCACACGATGCTGCAACTCCACGTAGCGGGTCGACTCCGATGACGTGGGATGACTCGGCTCGGCCGCCTCCAAGGCTGCACCACGTTCCGCTGCCCCGAGGGTGACACCAGCATGACTGGTCCAGCTGACCGCTGGACTACGGTCGCTCCGACGATACAAGGTAGGTGTTGGAGTGGGTACAGCGCAGTCCACTCCCGACGTCAGCGCCATGGGAATGCCTTCCGGTCTGCCAGGACGATGACTCCGCATCCACAGTACTATGATGCCCCGACGAATGATATTTCTAAGACAGTAACATGTCACCAGGATCAGTAGAAAAAGATATGGAAAGGCTTATGCCAGCAGCTACTTTTCTTGTGTCTGTTAAAACTTGGAATTTGGCTTTTTGTTCTTTTACACTGTCGAGCACAGCTTTTAAATTAGAAAATTCGGTTCCAGGAATTTCAGTATGCTTTACAATGTCTTTTAGTGCTGTTAGTTCTGGCTGAATTTCAGCTTCTTCCGCATAAGTTTGAACTATTGCTTTTTCTTGAATGTCCAATAATGAGTTAAATTTTGGAGTGACAATTACATCTTGAAGTTTGTTATAATGCATAACGCCATTAGAATACGGCAGCAAACTAAAGTTCTTTGTATAAATAAAGCAATGTGATGAGTTGGGCAAAATGCCAGTTCCATTGATTAAAATAGTTGATTTTCTCACTTCGTTTTTGCAGTCAAAGGTTAGACTTAGCTGTTCCGTAGTACTGTAGATCCACATTCCCTTTGATGGTATGCGATGGAACTCCGTAGATAGTGGCCCATGATGAACCCTTCTTCCGCAGACAGCAGGTACGGAAGCGCCTCGTTCCGCCAAAAGTAGTGCCTCGCATGACGTTTCCCACACGAAGTTGAATCGGGAACTCTGGTTTACATATCGAGAACTGCCCTGTCGTACAGCTTCTTGCAGTTGACTTGTAGACAATGTGGCGTACGTTGACGATCGGTTGATATCGCCACAAAAGGCGCCAAGTTGTAGAAACTGACAAAGGCTTTTAAATGTGCATCATATACTGCAAATTTATTACTTTAAAAGCTCAAACGACCTATCTGGGGATTTCAAAGGTACTGTGATAATGACTCTAATTCCCTCTTTGAACGAGACCGCAAAACCCTTAAGAGTTTATAATGAAAATGAATGCTTTCCAAATCTGGTTTAGTTATTAAAGATAAGTTATCAGGTAATCTTTTACTCACTTCCGCCAATAATTCAGCCAATTTAAAAGGAGAAACCAATACTGCTGAAATGAACCCTTGTGCCAAATCATCTATAGCCCTTTGTAACTGTAATAATTCCGTATGCAAGTTGTGCGTAACAAACTCTATGCTACGTACTACTGAATAAATTTCATTCTGTACATTTATGGTATAGTTTTAATTGTGCTATTCCCAGTTCCACGGATTTTTCCCAAGTCGAAAACTGATTTATTTTTGATTCAAAAAGTGTCGCTAGAGCCCTCACGTCAGACTGCGTGATTTTAATACCGTCTTGCAAAGTTCTAATATACGTTAATTGTTCGTCCGACGCGTGGATTACTTCATCTTGATAAGCCGCCAATTTTCCTATCTGATCGTTTAGATGCTGGAAGTCGTCCAGGTCCAATGTGCCGAAGGCATACCTTAGTCCGGTGCCTACTGAGTCGAAAATAGCACGGCGCTCTCTAGTGGTGCCATTACTTCCGTCGTCCAATAACAACTTCAACTGGTCCGACATTGATTGGAGACGCCAAACTCCTTCTTTCATCCTATGGAGTTCATTCACCGGTACAGGTAGTCCTAAATTAGACGCATTGTCCGCGATTGAGAACACTGCGCCTGCCAGCTCCGAGACTACGTTATCTATGTGCTTAATGTCAAGTGTCGAAGCTACTGTCCACGTGTCACCGGTTACTGTTAATTCCTTCTCTTTTATAAACATTACTCCCGCAGGAAGTAGTTCGCAATGTCGACCTCCGCATGTGAGTCCATCAGTGTCCTGCCCCAAACCGGCTACGCTGACGAGCGTGCCTGGGAACAGACAAACGACTGTCTTAGCTAACTCCCAAGCGATCGGTTAGTATACACATTGTTAGTGCACACACACACGTTACAAACACGTTACCGGATCTCTTGTCCCTTCCATACCGAAATTATCGGTCAATTAAAAATTAACAAAAATTTATACACGTTATAACTAAAGTTTTATTCAAGCCTTAGAGTGTGCCAAGGTCGCGCGAAGCGTTATCATGTCGCGGTTGCCAACTTCCGCTCGCGACTCTCTGCCTTCGCCAACACCCATTTCTGTTACCAAATAATATTACACATTATCATGATAGAATACATATCTCATAGACATTAGTTAAATACATTATTTAATTTTAATTCATTAACTATTACAATTACCTTGCGCTCAGCCAGGAAGTGCACCCTACCCTAATTGTTAAACAATAGCATACCTAAAATTTACAACTTTTCCCTTTTAATCAACAATTACTAATTAATCATTTCGACTCTGGCGCTTGTAGTCGACTGTGTCCTACTTTTGTGTCTAGTGTTGTATGGATGTACTGGTGGTGCGACCGGCTCTTCCACAAGTGGTTCCGGCGGAGCCAGTCTCTATCTTTAGGGTCATCAATATACGTTAAGTTTCCCTCCTCCTCGGAGTCATTGACCCCCGCGGAACTTGGGCTTGCCCGTATTATTGTTGAATCCTCCGCGCCCTTGTGCGGACTAGATTCAGCGCTGTTATCAGTGTCATCAGTCACTTCCGCTCGGAATCTTCCAATACAATTATCTCGTCCCCTTGCTCCCGAACGGTTTCCGCTTGTGCTTCGCCACTTCCGGTATTATTGGTGCGCAATTCGGCGAAAAGCGGTTTGGCGAACAGCATCATATCAGCCCACGGATCGGCCTCCGATCCTGACTTATCGGATGGCACATCCGGTCCGGAGGGAACCACATCCCTTTTATGGACAATATCAAGCCGATTATCGATCAATTCCTTGAATTTGTTATATCCAAAACTAAACTATCTCTTAATTCACTCCGATCCTTTTTCAATAAATTAACATGCAAACGAGTTTTTCTTTTACCTAATTGCACTTCGTACACTAACTCTGAGTACTTTGACAAAATAGTGTGAGGACCTGACCAAAATTTAGCAAATTTATGTCCCGGAGCATTTTTAACTTCCGGATGGTACACATAAACCTTATCACCTACACTGAATTCAACTAATTTCTTATTTTTATCATAATACACCTTACTTTTCGCTTTGGCGACATTAGTGTTATCTCTGGCCAATTTCAACGCCTCGTTAAGCACGTCTACTAAATTTTCACAAGAAGAATTTCCTTTGTTTATGAAACTAAAATCATCATCAGTAGGTAATCGCATCTCCCGACCATGAAACAGGAAGTACGGCGTGGCCTTGGTGGCTGCTGACTTCGTGCTTCTCATAGCCATGAGGGCAAATGGAATATACTTATCCCATTCCCCCGCGTACTCATCCACATAGTGAGCTACTATGGTTGCCAGCGTCGCATGATTGCGTTCTAGCATACCATTACAAGCTGGATGATAAGGAGTGGTATTTAAACATTTTATTCCTAAAATTTCACACATTTCCCTGAACAATTTACTCAAAAATACAGTTCCCCTATCCGTTAATAATCTCTGCATTACTCCATACCGAGTGATAAAATTCATTACAAAGGCATTTGCGACCGTTTTAGCACTCACATCCCTTATAGGCACGGCATCGACATAACGTGACATATGATCGACAAACGTTAACAAATACGAATGCCCACTCCCCGTAGTCGGCAGTTTGCCGACTATATCGATGGACACTAACTCCATAGGGTTTTCTATTGATTCAAACACGCCTAGTGGAGCCGTGGCCCTATTCCCCGGTTTTCGCAACGCACACTTACTACAGCTATTTATGAAATCGGCCGCGTCACTCGCTAGCGTAGGCCAGAAATATCTACTTCTCAGCAGGTCTTGTGTCTTTTTAATCCCCGGATGACCCGAAAATGGGGTATCATGATGGTTACTTAAAACAGGAAGTACCATCCCCCTAGGCACCACTACTTGGTACCTTCATCATCCTTACGGAACAACAGGCCATCCTGGTCCACGACGAATGGACCAGGCTTTCCGGACTAACTTCACAAAATTTATCTTTACAATACGGATCTAATTTTTGAGACTGCAACACCATATCCCGCGACCAGAGTGGTCCGTCTACTACACATATCCTAGACAGCGCATCGGCCCTGCACATTTTGACTACCCTTCCGATGCATTACATCAAAATCAAATTCAGAAAGAATCAACCCCCAACGCATTAAACGAGATGACGGATCTTTCATCGAAAATAGCCATCTTAGGGCTATACAGTCCGTCACTAAGGTGAATTTACGACCGTACAAATAAGTGTCTCCACACCTTCACGAGTGTTACTACAGCTAACAGCTCCCTCTCAGTTGCTGAATAGTTGCTCTGCGCTTTGTTAAATAATTTGGAATAATAGGCTATCGGGTGTTCCTGCCCATCAATATACTTCGACAGCAAACCACCACAGGCGTTTTTGCTCGCATCTGACGTCACAATAAAGGGCTGATCCCAACAAGGATACTTAAGTATGGGTTCCGTAATAAGCGCCTGTCTCAAAAAGTCAAAAGCGTATTGCTGATCCTGCCCCCAATTAAATTGAACATCATTTTTCGTTAATTCAGTAAGTGGTTTTGCAATTTCGCTAAAATTTGGAATAAATTTTCTATAATAATTCGCGAGCCCTACAAACGCTCTTACCTGCCTCACATTTACGGGCGTAGGATAAGTGCTTATTGCCTCTATTTTCTTGGCGTTTGGTCGTACGCCTTCCCCACTAATCACATGCCCCAAGTATTCCACCTCCTCCTTTGCGAACATGCACTTGGAGGGTTGTACCACGAGATTTGCTTCTCGGAACCTTTGAAATACGCGCGCTAGCCTTTCCGCATGTTCCGTCATTGTGGCTGACGCCACGATTACGTCATCCAAATAAACAAGCACCCCCTGACCTATAAGGCCCTGAAGTACATTGTTCATTAGACGTGAGAACGTATTGGGTGCGCTAGTAAGCCCGAAAGGCATCCGCGTAAATTCATAGGTCGCATCCGGCGTAATAAAAGCCGTTTTAGGAATATCCGATTCCTCCATTCGCACCTGGAAATATCCTGAGTGCAAATCTAGTGTCGTGAAAATTTTACAACCATTCAGCGAGTCTAGCGTAGTTTGAATTAGTGGTAGTGGACAGTTTGATTTTATTGTGAGCTGATTAACCTTTCTGTAATCAATAGCCACTCGGTACGACGTATGGTCCTCTTTCTTATTTTTGTCTAACGGATCGACAGGCTTTTTCTTTTTAACAATGACCATGTTTGAACCCCATGGGCTGTCCGAAGGACGAATAATGCCCTTGCGCAACATATCACTAATATGTGACTGAACTACCACCTCTTAACGATTCCGGAATTCTGTAAGGCACCTGTTTCACCGGAGCCGCATCACCAGTAGGAATTTTGTGTGTAATGTGATTTGTACACCCCAAAATGGACTTACCCCATCATAAAATACCGATTTATACTTTAACAACACAGGACGCATAATACTTGCATCTTTCGCACTTAAGTGCTGTAACTTCTTATCGATTAATTTTTCTATATCAATTCTCTCCTCCATCGGAAACATTTTGTCCCATTCCTCTAATAACTCAGTCGCATCGTTTTCCTCTTTAATTTTGCCACCAAAAATCGCTAGTAATTAAATCCCTCACGTCACTAGCGCCATTTTCCTCTGAAAAGTCACAAACGTTTATCTCGGCAACAACGTCATTTCCGGACTCAGATATCTCAACTATTTCTACACCGCAACCCTCTGACGTCACATCGGGTGAATTTGCGTCCCATGCCTGCACTTCAGACAATGTACGCCACCAATTTTCGTCATATCTTCGAAAAACAGTTAAACTAAGTGTTCCTACGACACTCGAATCACTAAATTTCTCAGCAGTGCTATTCTCGGATTTTCCGCTATAACCGCTCGGCCACTTCCAGCCGGCAACTTTAAACAACCCGGTCCCGTACCGACCGTATTACCAAGAACAACATTAATTCCGCTCGGCCCACTTCCAGCCGGCAACTTTAAACAACCGGTCCCATACCGACCGTATCACCATGAACAACATTAATTCCGCTCGGCCCACTTCCAGCCGGCAACTTTAAACAACCCGGTCCCATACCGACCGTACTAATATGAACTCCCGGCCCTATATCCGCCGTAAAATCAATAAACCCCGGTCCCTCACCGACCGTATTAACATAAACCTTCGGCTCCGCACCAGCCGAAACAACCACTTCCGTACTCGCCCGGGCAACGATGTCTTCAACTACAGAAACGCTTTGTATAACGGGGTTCCTACTGTTTCTTGAAACCTTTACTGACGTGCT
>JAQYXR010001781.1:0-24868 GCA_030545055.2 Neoaliturus tenellus | reverse complement strand
TGTTGCAATATTCGCTTCTAATCAAGGGACGAATAAATCAATTTAGTTGTTTCCTATAACTATTCCGCACCATATTTTAAAATAACTTCCGTCGTGTAACTAGGGTCGCAGCTTAGGTTGAAAGTGGTACTCAATTTGAATAGTCTATTAATATAAAAACTAAGATTGATCCTTTTAAAACCGAAGATAAAATTCGCAAGAAGCCTTAGTTTTCTTGGAGTAGTGATTTGATGATTTAAACTCTAGACACACATACAAAAATGTTATTGTATTTTAATTTTCTGAGTTGTATTTACAAAAAATTGATCCATTTTCAGCTCAGATAGATTGAATGTAAACTACAAATAATATATCTATCCTTCCTCGTTCCATTGTTAACTGTACCGAGGATTTTTTTACTTCAAGGGAGTACTGTGTGGTAAAACAGGCAATTTAAGCTGCATCCTGCTACTATTATAAATGGGAGAGTGAGCTATTTATTATTGTTCGCATTTACGCAAAAATTGCTGGACATATTAAGGGCCGCAAACCTTTTGTATGAATAAATCAAAATTAACATATTATTATTTTTGTTTTCAAAATATATCAAGGTTCCTCTTCACTGGTCTATTCGTAGAAGTGAGTGAGCGAAGTAAAAAATAATTTTTACCTCGCAATATTCTGCTGTAGTAAATAGGCAAGATATTCTAAATCAAACAAATTAGATTTAGAATTCTAAACCACTTGAAATTTAAACAAAACTCTTTACTTGGCCCTTGGTGGCGCATCCGCGAGTTTACCCTGGCGACGGAGGCAGTAAGTAGTTCACCGGACTCCGCTACGCGCCGCTAGTGTCGCATTTTACATGCACTTTGTATTAGGTGAAGCGCGGGTGGCCTACCCTTGTAGCGCAGGCGTTTTGCAATTTTTCGTGGTAAAATTCTCCTGAGAAAATTATATTCAATAAATTCTGTATTTTTTCGGATTTTATTTGAGGTGTGTCGGTATTCAAAATGGCACAATTTCAAAATCTATTAAAATTAAATCCAAGCAATTAAAAGATAATTTTCTAGTGAATATTTATTTTGATTTTTTATATTAAACTTATGTTCGGTTTTAGAGATGAGATAATGCCATACACTATCAAGATTTCAGATTTAGAGACGAAATAGGTTTCTTGTGCTAAATACGAAATATTTATTTGTACTAAAATAAGGAGGTTTCAGTACTTCTGACCTTAATAGCCCGTAAAGTAGTTGTAAGAAAATGTACATAGTAGTTACAACGTAAGAAGTAGTTAAGAAACAAATTTGGAAAAAATATTCTGCACAACCTTGAAAAGTTAGATTATTCTGGAATTAAATCTGATATTTATGGACATAAGAGTACTTGTCATAGTTTAACAACACAGTAATGTTTCTGGTGCGGTAGGCTCCCTCAGTGTAAAGGGTGCGTGCCTAATGTCCTCTCTGATAAGCGAGAACGAATCAGCTGATATTGCAGTAGCTCATGACTCATGATAGTTGCTGACATTAGTCACTGCAAGATTACGATTCTTCAGTTTGGAATAACTGGAAAGGAAAGATAACGTAGTGATATTTGCCAACATCTACCAGATCTGTGGTATATTTACATTTAGAGGTAACGGGAAGACAAAAAATTACGATTTGAATTCCTTTACATCGTTTGAATTCGAGTGTATGAATATGGTGACTGTTTCATGGAATCTCCGATTTCAACGACATTTTAGGTGGGGAACCATTTATTTGATTGGGTTTGCAAATAATAATAAAAAATAATGGGAATTCGAAGGAATACAACTTCCCGTTTTACAATTTTATTTTAAAAAATTAGTAAGACAAGTATAAACAAACAATTTGTGTGTGATATAACTGGTTAAGAGATATACAAAAGTATGTTTTGAAAGTTTTTCTTATGAAAAATAAACACATCTTTACTTTCCACTTATTCATTATTGGCCGGATATGACTTGTTGGCCAGTGAGGGGGTTGCGGGGTAACAGTGGCGGATTTACGAAGGTTGGGGCCCTAGGCCAACTTTTCTGTGGGACCCCCCCCCCCCCCTTCATCACTGACCAAAGTATAACACTAAAATCCTAAAATTAAGCTAAAATCGTCCTTAATATTTTATCCTATGCTCTAGTACGAGTAAAGTGTAATTGTATGTGTAGCCTACACTCTGATCCATGAGAACGAGCTCGTCTTGAAAAGATGCTAGAATATCCAGCTATTAAATATGGGGTGGGGAATGGGGCCCATTATGCTTTATCATTGACTAAATTTATAGTCAATGGATCTATGCTATAACTGGAGTCTAGTGGTAAATCCGCCACTGCGGGGTAAGGGGGAAACTGAAGCTTGCCATTGGTCAAAACAATTTGCTTTTTTTCCACCATATGTTAAGCTATCAACAAAACCAAAAACATACAGCTTCCCTACAATGTTTTCTTTTATTTTGCAGTCAGCTGTCTTTCACTACATTGAATTAGGCTAGCTGGTTTGTCATCAAAGATAATTGTTTACTTTTTTTATCAAAATTTTTTCAAGTAGAATAGTACAATTTAAGTTTGTTTTTATTCCTTAGTTAACCACGTGACCGGCAGGATTCGAATGTAAATCCCCCCCAACCCCCTCAGTGGCCAACAAGTCATCTCCCGTAATGTGAGAAAACAAATACTAAAATCATGAATCGAATTACTCAACTACTTATTCAGATAATTTTTATTCTAAATAAAAAATCAAAATAAAATCCAACTCGAATACTTGAACTGATATGATTTATTAAATATAAAAGATATAATTAAAGATAAAATAAAACCAACCCAATCGACATTAATTAATTTACCCCAAGGGGGGTGTAGAGTCATCATTGCCAACGCACCATTTAAACTATCGTATGGGTACAGTATAGGTTCTGCATATTGTTGGCCATACTCACTGCACCACCCACGTTCTTAAGGAAGAGGACTTCATAAACTTTTATATTCATCTCATGCCCTGAGTTTTAGTAGCTCTAGAAAGATGTATTATTTCTTAATTTGCGTTTATTAAAAAGCCATTTATTAAAAAGCCAAATTAAAAATTTTCATCGAAATGAAAACAGAATCGAATACGGGAAAAACTCAATGACAAGTTTCTAATACCATGAACAAACTTTGTATGAATGTGATTTTTGTGTTTAAAGGGGGTTTTCTCACCACATTGCCGTATTTAATGAATGAAAACATCTAATACGGATAAGGTTTATTTTGTCTTGCTTGTCTAGTTTTAAGGAACTATAAATAATTGTATATAAAATTGAATTTTAAACAAATACTTTCAATGGGACTGCAGTGTAAACGTGATCAGTGCCAAAACTTAAATAGAAAAAAAATTTAAAAATATGGTACTGGGCGTATTTTAATTTATTATTGAATCAATCGACTAATAACTAAGTCCAATTTCAAACATGCACAATGTTAGTAAAATTTCACATGGTATGGACAAAATCAAAATGGAACGACTTGCATTTTTCCGTCACCGTCTGGTCGCCAATTTGACATTTTTGCATCCGGCGTCACATCGGCACCATGTTAAGGTGAAGACCATGAAATGACACTCCACGGATAATCGCCATTCCACCAGATCGCCACCCTTCCTTCTCTAGAGTGACTGTCGGTAGAGCACAAAATGACTGTAGGCCAGCACCAGGTGAGCTACATCCCATAAGAGCAATGGTGTCAGTTTCTGCGACATCCGTGGATGTCGCCACAGAGGTTTTATCGGTTAAAAAAGAGTTAAAAATTCAATATTTTACTCTTTGTTACCTGCAAGTGTTGCCAACGCTGCAGGAAACAATAATAGTTCTCGTTTGCGTTGGAGATTTTTTGTCTCAATTGTTACTAAAATAAGGAATTTCGAAGCAAACTAGGGTAGAATTTATGGAATTTGTTTTACCTTGAGTGATAATTGTTAATTAAATCATTATTTATTGGTTTGTTATTAACTAATAATCCAAATGTCAAATAGAGTAATATGTTGTCGTTACGATAAATATCGTACCCGTGGCAAAACTGCTTTTTTAATCAGCTGTGTAATGGTAAATATTATAACGTAAATTGACTTCCGTTTTAGTTTAGACGCTTCATATCCGGAACACAAAAAAACTATTCAGCTGACCTTAGGAAAAGTTATGCTTTTTCCTTTACAGACCTTGGGTAGTGCACACGACTGATCGTTAGAGTGGCAATTTGAGGAGTAACGCTCCGTTTGGGTGAGGGTTAGACCCGTCCCTTTCTCAGATCGAATCCCCGACATCGCCAGTTCTGCGACCAAATGCCTTCTTTATCGTGATATTAATAAAAATTATCGTATGGCTTTTGGTGGAGGGAGATCAGCAATTAACAGATAGTTCTCCTGGCCTGAATTGCTTGCACTTTTTGTTTTCTATGCAGGTGGACCAACGGCTTAACGTGACTTCCAAACCACGGGAGCGGCCGAACGATCTTTTTGTCCCCGAGCCGGGGATTGAATCCGGGTCCGCTGGGTGATAAGAGCTCTACCACTGAGCTACGGCTCTGCCTTATTGTGCTATTAATTGATGATGATAACAACAAGTTGACATTCTGCAAGACTAAGTTTTTACATTCGTTCCCTTTCCAAAGAACCTTTCTAAATATTCCAACATGAAAATGTAACAAAAGACATACCGACATTCCTTACGCCAGCACCGCTTCCTGGAATTGCTCGGTGTCTTTCATGTACACCGTGATGAGGACCATCATCCCCGTGACGAACATGACGGCCCACAGGACCACCGTGCAGGTCTCCGGGTTGCCTGTGGGACTCCTGACATCCCGACGCTCCCTGGCCGCCACCACCGACAACCTGATGAAGATGACCAAGCCGACAAGGACGATCAGAGTGATGAACAAGTCCGCCCATCCGGAGTGATCCGGGGGACAGAGGGATCCGAGGGGTGCGAGATGCGGAGGGTGGAAGCCCGGAGAATACATGGGAAGTCGAACTTCAGGTGAAATCAATCACAGAAAGTAGACGGAGGAAATTGACTAAGAGGCGTCGTAGGTGTAGCGGAGTCGGTGGAACACTGAGGGATTGCGTTATAAGAAAGGAGGGGAGAGTGATACTGTAGTGCAGGATTTTTAAGTTGTGACTGTATACAGATATGGGATTGTTTTGTAAATAGGTTGTTATCAAACGGTAAGATTGAAATTTGTGTCCTGAAAACCAGGTTTATTTAAGATGATAATTTTTAACTTTTGTTTTACTATTTTTTATTTTTAGGTGTAATGTAAAGATGAAAAGTGACATTTCTAAAAAAAAAATACATACGGATAATGATAATACGTAAATATGAGAATTATGTATTGACAAAACTAGTAGTAATACAACTTACAGGAAAATAAGGCTATAACCATAATTGACAATTCAATGATTTTATTGGTTATAGTATTGCATGTTTTAAAATTATTACAGTTTGAATTAAAGGTAATCTCTCAGAAGAGCAACAAAAATGTGTAAAAATTGTAAATCTCAATAAATATTTTAAAGATCATGTGGGGTAGGCTGATCGAAAGAAAATTAAATGGATACAGCATGTTAAAATTCGCAACAGATGCAATTGATTTACTAAGTATTTTTATGTATTAAAAATTACAATGATTGATTGTTGCGTTAAAGGTGTAAGTCTTCCGAGCACACCGATGAATACTGTTGTAACGAACAATTTTGTAATTATTCATCTGTACATTTTTTTCTGATTTTGAAGAAATTGACATAAAGTGTGTTAAGTAGGGGACCAGGTTAACCAAGCGTTGCTTGTTGGTTTTAATTAACTTTCGTTATCGTGTAATGGTAATAAAACTATTAAATTTACACCAACAACCAACTATACCTCTTCATAGTTAACAGCTGTTTCAAAAATAATGCTTAACATGAATGTTCCTTTCTTTATTGTATACCTTTCGCTGTTATTTCGTTACCAAAATGACAACCCATAAGACCAATTTTAAATATTACCATTTTAAAACTCAAATTTTGACCAAATTTAATTTTTTATGGAATTGAGGCTGTTTCTAAAGTTATTTTAACCCAAACACTTTTAAATGCAAAGTCTAAGCAAAATCTAGCCGCTAAATTTTTAGGTCGTGGAACACACATCCCTTCAGATAGTGCTAGTATTGATAAATCTATAAAACTATTTTGCTTGCAGGCTAATGATATAATTAAAATTGTTCCATGTCAATTAATTTGTGTGCAATTTGACCATTGTGCTGATGCACCCTCTCGTCTAGCGATATTGTGACTACAAGTCACAGACAGTGGACTATGACGTCACCTTTTGACTCACAAACCGTGTGCTGCTGACTCATGTCTCTTGGTATGACCTAGTGCCCACATGACCGGGTAAGCAATATTGGAACTTGCCTAGGCGGTTTGACGTTTTATAAAACTGTGGAATTCGCTTATGCACTTATCATGGTTGAAACAAGGCATTTTATATTCGTTAATTACCGGATGTTTAAGTAATGTGAGTCTATGACTCATCAACTAAAAAGGTCCAATACAAAAAGGGGTAAACTGACTTTGTAAAACTGAACATAAATTAGCTAATTTAAACCTTTATAAAAATGAATTGTGTAAGAATTGAGATAAAATGGTGTAATAACATTATTCAAATAATGTCCTAGGCTTTATGAACTTAAAATTTGAATTCTTCCTTTAAAAAACATGTTTTAGGTGGGGTAACGGATATTTCAAATGTTATTATTGAGCACTACCCACCCTCAGGTTTATGGCGTTGGTTTATAAAAAAGTGACGAGTTATTGAGCCTCGTCAAATATCAAAACAACACCAACATACACGGACAAGTAAGTACACGGACACAGAAACACGAATTGGCCTACAAAACACGCCAAACTAATCCCGACGATTCGGGAAACTAAAAAAAGTTTTCTGTTATCATGGGTCCATGAATTTATTCAAGCTTCAGAGTGCCTGACCACGACTCAAAGACAATTATAAATAATTATACATTTAATTAAATTAAATCAATTTTTAACTACATGAACATTCAATAAAGGTTTATTTACGTGTATATTTTACATTCAATTGATAATATACTATACGCTTTCAAAGCAACCCTTACTATTTACAGTGTTAGTTGCATTACGCAATTATTTCTGAATTAAACTTTTTACTATTATTCTATTTTAGTAAAAAAAGCTTGTTAATATTATTTTATTGTAGTTATAACGAATTGCATTCTGGATTGCCATTGAAGAGGAAATAATGCTCAAAGACGGCAAAATGGAATTAATTAATTGGAGCCTGATGCCGTTGACAATAATAATTAATTCATTCAACCCTGTGGGACATTTTGCTCTGGAAATATTTCCTCCTCCATTTTATGTTAACAATTCATTAAAATTCTATTTACAAGCGTTAAGGAATTTTATTTTCTAACAAAACTTATAGTTTTAGTTGAAATAAAAAAATTCTTATAACATTTTATTTTCATTTTAAAATCCCTACCTATTGAATATTGTAAAAGAATCCTTCCATAAAATACATGTTGTAGAATATAATATAATTTTTTATAATTTAATATAATTCATATTGTAAAATATAAATAGTGGTGGTGGATGCCAGTGGATTTTAGTTTCTTAAAATATGTTGCTTAGCGTTCAGTTTTTTTTTTTTTTTTTTTTTTTTTTTTTTTTTTTTTTTTTTTTTTTTTTTTTTTTTTTTTTTTTTTACCTCTTGGATTGTACATGCTTGCACTTTATAATAATATTAATTGTACCACTGTTTCTACATCGCGTTTTATATCTAAACTTTATAACCATCCCCACATAGTCTTAAAATGTCTCGTTATTTTTTTTATCTGTGTCAGAAGATTTGTTTTAATATCAAACGAACCTACATACCACACTCCTTTGTTTAAAAGTCAAATTGAATAGCTCCTTAAAGAGCAATAATTTTATTTTCACACCATTTAAACCACAGAATCTCTGAATCGTTCTTTATTAGATCAATCCAGTCTGTTTACTTAAGATTGTAATTTAATCTAAAAATCATCTAATTACTAATGAAATATTCTATCAAATGTTTGAGGAACTATGATAACAAGTATGTTTACACCGAAAAATCAATTTCTTTATCTATTGATAAATTAAGAATACTACATAACAACATGTCGTCATTTGAGTAGAGTACTCCCAACACAAGGTGCGATTCCATAGTAAAACCTCTGAGTAGGCATAACAATATTTCAGGAACTTTGTTAAAATTATATAAGGCTTCACAATTTAATAATTAACAAATTTTTATGAATTCTGTCGTTCTTCTTCGGGAAAAGCAGAGTTGTCTAGGTAAAATATCTTTAAAAGGTCCATCCATCGTAAAATATTCTCCTTTGTTAGTTTCTTCAGGGGGAGAACCAATCTGAACGGTCTAGCTCGAAACGGACAAAATGCTTGAATAACAGCAAACTTCACTTAAGTGGTTCTATTCAACCAGCTCACCAGGTTTATAAGAAATAATACTTGAATAAACGTTCTTTAAAATTTCTTACTGGTTAACCGAGTTGCACAATAAAAAAATTTAAAATATTGGATTTTACAAACATATTTTTAATTATGCTTTTATAGACCTTCTTAACTGAATAATTATAGAATTAGGACCACAAGACAAAATTAGTTTTTAATGTTTGATGTTTTTATGATAACATTTATTTAGTACATTATGTTCAACTTTTATATGATAAGGAATTTTTGACAACATAAAATTTGAATGATTCGCAATCAGTTTCAAGCTTTTCTAACGTAGTCCAATTTCAATGATAGTTTACTTAACTAATTTCAACGTTAGAATCTTCGAGATAAGAAGTCTTGATAAGGATATCTTAGTGTGGCATACAGTAAATTACTTGCAGCCATATAAAGGTTAATGGAGTCACTTATGTCGAATTGGTATTGTTAAGAAAACGGTGTATCCGTAAATAAATGCTTATCTCTAATTTTAAAGGTATTGTATAATGTATATTTAATTAAACTCTATTTCGAAACTCCGTGTGGCGATTCCTTGCATCAAAATAAACAAGTAACTCACAGGAACATAATATCCTAAAATGCTTCGTTAAGCCACTAGCCTTCATTTTGTTTTTTAAACTTAATAATTATTATTTCTGTAACGGATGGTTGTATTAAGTTCATACTTAGCGTGAACCTTCATCTCTCCAATTGTCATTTTCAGGAAACACATTGATTTTTCCCGATGAGTATTTTCAAAATGGCGGCCATTTTAAAATTTTAAAGTCAAATATCTCAAAATTGGTAAATGTTTCAAATTGTTAAAAAATATAAAAAAGTAGAAGAGTTAAATTATTCAACCAATGATACCAAGTTTGTGAGGATCTGAAAACAAATGACGGAGTAATTGTCATTTTTCTGCAGAAAAACATTGATTGTGTATGGCAATTCATGCAAATTAAGGTTATTGTAATAGAAAAAAAGTAATAACTCAGTTATTTGCTGTAAGTTTCTTACAAACTTTGTATCATTGGATAGATAATTATATTTTCAAATTTCTTGCTATGTAAAACAGTCTGATCAAAGTTACCGATTTATAGTACTTGAGTTTAAATTTAAAATGGCCCACATTTTGAAAATACAAATCAGAAAAACAATTGTTTTTTTCCAAAAAATTAACATTGGTGTGATAAATAAGGTTCATGCCAAATATGAATTTAATACAACCATTTGTTACGGAAAAAAGATTACTAGGAGTACGCTCGTACCTCCCGTAAGTGTCTATTCGAAGAAGAAATTTAAAAATTTGCATTAGGGATTGTCACATTAAAAAAAAATTTGATCCCACTTTGTAATGGTATTAAAAACAACTAAAATCACTTGTAATAAAAGAAAACCTAAATAAAAACTCAATTAATTTTTCTTATATTTAGGCAATACTTAGTTCGTAGTTACTTTTAATTTAATGGATTTGTGTCAAACACATTTTTTACAAGCATTTACTACAATTAGTCTTAAACATTTTTACAGTATTTTAATTATTTAGGATAGTACAAATAAGTTAGGTTGCCCCATGTACACAAAACAAAATAATTTATTTATTTTAATAATTAGGCCTACAGTACAACTGGCTGCCTTACTCGCATCACTGTAAAAGTGTTAAACTTCTCAAACTTTATATTTTTTTTATATATATTTTTAAACACAAAAATATGGTAAGGAAAGCCTATTTTTAGAAAATAAAAAATCATCTTGATTATAATTAGGCCTATCACCCCAGAGAACATTCAAGAATATTTACACACTTAAACCTACCAAAAATTGTTTTGTTTATCCTACAGATGTAAATTTTAACTACTTGTGACTGGTTTCAGGTCATTCATAACCCATCTTTAGTCACCAAACCCTATCTTTTATACAGTATTATAATTTATGAATATTTACGCCCACTTGCACGGTTGTTGTACGTACGGTTGGTGCGGTGATGATATTACATTTGTCGCAATAGATTTTCAAACTCAGTGAATTTCGATCGGAGTTCAGTTTTTTCCCAATATACACCATAGGCAAAAGGATGTAGGTTTGCTGCCATGGGCGTGTTGTACATAAATATACCATATATTTGTCAAATATTACCCACTCATGCGACAGAGAATCTCAAGAACCATAGGATATAGAGGGATGAAATTTGGCATGAACATCTTTAGGTGCTCACTAAGAAACGGTTTTGCAATATTCCATCAGGTCTCAGCAGCACAGGATTTTGATTTTGATCTAATGTTATTCGTAAAGCCAGTTTTTAATATGTTATATACGATATATATATATATATATATATATATATCGTATATAACATATTAAAAACTGGCTATATTAGGTAACTAAGAACCCTTTTAAAAAGCTTCTTAAGGGCTCCGCCCCGCAGGACTTCAAAATTAATTGGGGTTGAAATTTGAAATGACACTCTCCTTTGTTCATAGGTCCTCACCAAGAAACACTTTTGCAAAATTCCTTCAGGGCTCCGCCCCACAGGCCTTCAAAATTTATGTCAAAATTACTATAGAGTGTACGCAGATGGAATTTGGCATGGGCCAAAGAGTTCTCTTTGGTAATAGTCACTCTTTGCTAGTAAGACGCACGAAAATAGTCCGATGGAAATTTTAACAGCTGTTTCCCCCCTCACCCCCTCTCGCCCTGCAATGTTGTCATTTTGTGTTTATGTTTACCATGTGTAATATAGTATAAAAATGTATTTTAGAATAAATCTGGCAAAAATGCATCGACTCTCATTGGACTATTTTCGTGAATCCTACTATAATAAGTGTTCACTAAGAAAAGATTTTTAAAATATATTTTTTAAAGTTCCTTATGATTTCACCCCAAAAGGCTTGAAAAATATGATGCCTTGTGGCCAATTTTTAAATGTGAATCAAAGAAACAATGGATCTCAAAGATTGTAGGGCCTGCAGCACTGCAGGGTTACAATTAGTAAAGAACTTTCATTTTTCTCATTGGTGCTCATTATGAAACGGTTTTGCAAATTTTGTTAACGGCTCCGCGCCACGGAACCTCAAGATTGCCATAGATCCTAGCGGGTTGAAATTTAAAGTGGACATTACTCTTTAATAATAGGTGCTCTCTAAGAAAAGGTTTTGCAAAATCCCTTCAGGGCTTCGCTAACACAACGTCAATGTTTCAATAGGATTCGTGAGAAGAAGACTTTGTTACCCTTTAAAGATATTTTGTTATCTATAAAATAAAATTTGCGAAGCCGTGAAAAAACAAAACATCCAAAACACGGAGACACACAACTTGGCACAACAGGTGTTCCGACGAGACGACGACAGACTTGAGGAAATTCCATCAGTTTGACCAACTGCTAAAACCAAAATATCGGGACGCTAGGCTCTCAATAATTGTAGTTAGTTCGATAAAGGATTTCTTCCTCTTTATTTTCATATTTATTTTATTTTGCAGATCAAAATACAAGCCGAGTAAACTAAATTTTTCCAAACGACTAAAAAAGCTTTTTGGCCATACAGAAAAATCTTAATATGTTTGTTTGCAGAGGTTTGGTAAACAAATCACAGCTGGTGAACTATTTGCGCTAGACTCAATTCTTCAACAGACGAAATATGCAGAAAGAATCAATAAATTCGGTGGTGATAACCACTATCCTCCAGCATGAAAAGTAAAGCTTCCACAGAATTTAAAAATTGGCTGTTTTTGCCTTCGTTTCTCAAACGGCAATGCCGCCGAGCGCAGAGTTCAAAAAAGTGTAATGTTTATTTATTATTCCCACCGTCGTTATTGACACAAATGAGTATGTTATACATGAAAATTGTAGCTTATCCAATTATCTTTACAATGGTATAACTTTTAATGTGATTACTGCTTAGGCATATATAAAAATATTGGTTTGAAAAAAAGGTTGTAGCAAACGACTTTAAAAGTTGTTTGGCCACCATCTTACCGTAACCAAACAACTATAAAAGTCGTTTGGCCGTTCTAGGGTTAAATAATTTAATGGTCACTTGTTAAAATTGATGGTTTAGTGATGCCTTGAGTATACTATCGCCAAATTGTTTGGGCAAATGCTGGAGCAAAAGTTGGGTTTAACTCGCTCAGCGAACTCATGAAATACACTATCGCTGTTACTGTTTGAGCTGATCTCGGAACTCTTAGACGAACAGTGAAGCAGTGTAGTTAGGCATTACCAAATCCTTTTTCAGTTTAATTTCAGTAACAGGATGATTAAGTTTACCCCTTATACAACCCCTCAAATCTGCCAGATTGCGTATATCTTTGATGTGCTTAAGTGCCGGGCCCACAACACAAACTCCGTATGATTATACTCAAGAAACTCTAGATTTCATTTCACCACTTATAACAAGCAGTTATAAAATAACACCAAAGAAATCAATACAAACCAACATACGCCAACTTTTGACCAGAAGTAGTATGTACTGGGTCACTGGGTGGATTCGTGCTGAATGCTTGGGTCTGCTCGCGTCCTTTGATTTGTGCAAAAACCGACTGCAGATGGAGCACAGGCAAGCACGAACCCTGGAGAAGCGAGCCATGGTGAACTAAGTCAACCAGAGTCAAGCTCACTTGAACAACACTATCTGCTTGACCTTGCCCGCCTTGATTAAGGGATGGTGTACTGCAGGAATTAAATAAAAATTAAAGGACGATTAAGTGTTTTACTTTTATGACATCACGTACCTACCACTTTGAATTTATCTTCAATGTGTCGACTCAACTATGTATGATAATACTCAAGGAACTCTACAAGATTTCATTTGACCACTTCATTAATAACAAGCAGTTAAAAATTACAGTAACACCAAAGAAATCGATGTACACAGAATAAACACCGAGACTAACCCCAATGCAGGTTACAAACAATGTTAATGCAGACTAATTGCTATAAGTGAGGGAGAAAGGAAAAAGGGACCTCTTCGCGGCAAAGTAAAAATTACAGTATGGGCAGTTTTATCGATTGAGGTAAAAAATATCGATTTTTGGTTGTTTGCATTTTAATATGCTCCATTTCGTCCTTTACCGGTTGAAATATATTAGAAAACACTTGTAATGGCATAAAACATTCAAAATGACGGTCGATGTCTAGCTTGTGAAAAGGTACCTCTTTGCGCTTATGGATAAATAACATTGCCGCGCCGCGAACAGGTCCCTTTTCAAAACCAATCTAAAAGCTATGCTACACTCTTAAAACTGCACTCTGACGAATTCTATCAGCGACAAGGTGAACTACTACGAGATAATTGTAAATATAGAACATCTTTCAATAAATAAAAGCCAGAAATGGCTGCCCAGAGGTCGCATATGGCAGTTTTGCAATTCGTTATGGAGAAATAACATAGGACCGCGAAGAGGTCCCTTTTCTGAAATATCAAATTTTCACTACATGCTTCTATAAAAACATTTTTTCTTGAAAACTACTGTGAGTTAAGACAAAAATAGGTGTTCCCATTAAAGAGGACATTTACAGCTTTCTTTTGGTACCAAAATAGTTTTTTAAATATGAAAAATAAATGTTTTATGATAATTTGAGTTTTCAAACAGATTATATCTTTAACAAAAAAATCGTAGACTTGCAGGACTTGCGCAAAATTGTTAGGAATTAAATGAGGAATTCAAAAATATGAATAACTAAATATCAAAAATTACCACGAACAGGTCCCTTTTTCCTTTCCGCCTACATATTTCTCACCTCTAACTCTCTATATATATTTTTGTGATATTATAAAGCATTTTTAACTATGCATTTTCCTGATTTCGAGTGTTAGTGTCAAAACAATAGATCTTATAAAAAATCTAAATAATATTTTTGAAAAATATTTATACAAACTACAGTTTTGGTCGTATGACTCTGCCTTATGTTCGCTTGTTAAACCTCAAAACCAAATTTAATGGTTTCAAAAATATTTCATTTTTATTATTTTTTAAGTTAAGGTCCAGTGACTATGTGGTTGGTCCAATAGAACAATCTGTGCTGTGAGGTTTTTTGGGAAGATCTTCAAAAGAGCTACAGTTCATATAGGGAAACTTGTTAAAAGTAAAATACTCTCATCGCAGCAGATCTGCTAAACTCAGTGAATTTGGAAAGGAATTTGATATTTTGTATTTTTCCCATAAACACCATACAAATGAGTAATGTATATGTTTATTGTCATGGGATGTCGTTGAAAATAAAAAAATTCGGCCATATGAAGCCATATACTAAGTTTCATCAATATCTGTTCATAAATAAAGGAGTTTGCCTATTCTTCATAAACATTATCATTAACATGGAAAAAGAGTATGCAGAGTTTGCTGCCATAATAATTACAAATACTTCCGTCGCAGCAGACCTGCATACTCAGAGAATTTCCTACCGAATTTTGATATTTTATTTTTTCCACAAATTCCATTGTGGTGAGTATGTTGGTTTGCTGCCATATGGGTTTTGGAAGCATGTATTTAAGTTGTACCTTTCCTAGCGAATTTACATACCAAATTTTATCAAGCTATGCCAATAAATAAGAAACATAGAGGGTTTTGTTTATTTCCCTAAGAATGAAAACTTATTTTTGGATTTTCTCCATAACCATTTGAGCTATTAACCAGATCAAAAAATCAAAATACTAAATTGTTTGATTTTTAGATTTTTTAAATGGTTCAGGTTAAATTTTTGGAATTTGATAAATTAAGGCAAAAAAAGCCAAAAACCTATTTTAGACCCTTTTGAAAACCCTTAAAACCCTGTTAACACTGTCCCATCATTCTGGTTTGCGAACTCGATAAAGTAAATGCTGCCTTACACTTCCTTTATCAAATTTGATCAAAATCTGAGATTTTGTTCAAAAGTTATCACATTCACCGACACTTATCTATATTCATAAAAGAGAGAATATACGTATGTATGTATGTTGCCTATGGACTCCGAAACCGCTCGACAGATTGTAATGAAACTTTCAGGCATTATTAAGCATTATTCAAGGATGTTTGTGTGTAGTTAAGGTGCAAATCTGTCTAAAGGGCTCTGACCAAGAGGGCATACAATAGTTTGAAAAAATCTGAAAATCTATATTTTATCTATTTTTATTGGTTGCTAAGAAACAAATTCAATGAAAAATTCTAATTTCAGGTATTCCAGTGATTTCTTATATATAAGGTTAGAGTAACCGCGAGTGAGATTAGCGGATGAGCTAAACCTGACGGCGAGTGAGTGTAGCGAACAAGCTTAATTACCAATAAAATCAATTCAATCACGAGCGAAGCCGTAACGGGAAACAGCTAGTATAAATATATTATATATATCTCCATTCCACTCACTAAAATGGTCAGATACGCATAAATAATTTTTTACAAGTATAGTAGACAAATAATAAAATTTGTAAAAATTTTATGTTATTATGAAAAATATGATCTTAAAACATTATTTTAAGACATTTTTATTCATGAGTATATTTTATTTAACTGAATGGATTAGGAGAAATAATCAATTAAAGTTAGCCCCATGTTATATTCTTGTAGGACTAAAAATTAACTTCAATTGCCTGTAGCGTCCTAACTGTTAAGTTTAGAGAAAAATGTCAACGAATGAAAAAATCATCAAATTGCGTGATAGATCCAAAAATGACATTGTAATTGGGGGTTCATATTTGAAATTTTTTAGTTGACTGCCATATTGAAAAATGGCAGCCATTTACAAAAAATTTATTTACTTAATTTTAAACTTCTTTAAAAACAAGGGATTGTTCCCTATTTAAAGTTTACTGTAAGATTTATATTTTACAAAATACCTCAAAACAAAAAAAGTATCATGGTCCAAGGGGTAGGTCTAACCGTAACTACTACCGTAATAGCGTTTTCCCTACAGGGAAATTCGCTAAAAACCTAGATTTTTTACCATAAATAGATGGATCTCAACCAAATGAAGGTAGGCCCTACCAAACTAAATACTAAAACTTTTTAATATCTCGGTAACCAATGGATCTGGAGCAAAGTTTCAATGTCCTATATTGTGTGTTTTTCAAGCTAATTCCTGTGTGGTAAAAATCAAAATTTAAAATTTTGCAAAATTAAAAATGAAAAACAAAAAAACCTATTTTTGAGAAACAAAACCATCCAAAATTACTCTTTCCGGTAGGTGCGATGAACTCATCTTAATAATAGTAGGATTGCACATCTCTACCTAATTTGGTCCAGATCAGACTGTTTTTACGAGAGTTATCGTGTCTAGGGACAAATATACATATATATATGTATAAATTTTAATGACCATTATTTTTGGTCTCGGGGCACCACAAAAAAAGTAACATGGTTCCGTGATTAGATTTTACCATGAGACCTACGGTAATAGCTTCTCTCCTATGGGAAATTTGCTAAATAAATATTTACTATCAAAGATCCTTTATTCATAATAATGTAACAAGTACATTGCATAGCGTCGTAGCAAAAAAGTTGATAGCCTACTGTATTTTACAACTGCACTTAAACTTACTAATACTGTAATAGCATTTTTTAAATAAAGAAGGGATAAAATAAATAAGATTCTTATGTTTACTCGGCGTTCAAATACTTATCAAACGAGTACGGATAGAGCTGCAAGAGTTGCATGGATGTTACATGGTTAGTGAGTTTGTAAAAACCGATCCAAGATCCAACTACAGAAAAGCAGCCTTAATATTGATGGAATAATGTCCATTAATTATTTTAAATATATGGAATATAAACAATAAGAATTGGAATTTTATGATGAATTGTTTAATAGTTATAGCTTAAATAGAAGGTAAATCATATTTGTGTTTGATTGTCCGAACCACCCCCTGTCCTGGTTAGTATGGATTTAGATTTGCTCTCTACTGCATATAAATTGAGTTTAAAATGTCAAATTTGCAAAGTATAGAGCAATAAATTAATGCCAAAAACCCATTTTATACCCTTTTGTAAACCCATAAAAAACATTTTTGCATGGTCCAATCATGCTGGTTTTAGAATTTCACCTGATAAATGCTATCTTACACTGGTGTACCAAATTAAAAAAACAAAGTGGAGGTTAAGTTCAAGAGTTATTGTGTTAAGGGAAACACAAAGGCCTAGAGCCTACATAAGCTTACAAATCTACAAGTCTTTTTTTTCTTCTATTATTCTCAAAACGAAAAGTACCATGGGCTTATGTCTCAACGTAGGCCTAAGCATAATTCCTTGTAAAAGGAAAATTCGCTAAAATTTGAACAAACGCTGTTTTTTTGCTTTTAGTGACTTCAAAATGAAAAGTAAGCTATCTTGGCTCCTGTCTTAGGTTTTACCCTGACTACTATAATGATAGTATTTTCCTAGGTCAATATGTTATTGAAATTTGCTACAAATTATTTAAGTTAGGCCTAAAAATTACTTGAGGAGTAGAATGGATAGGCCTACTGACAAGGAATACCGGTATAAGTTCGTTATCGTACTCCATTGTTTTTATCACTGGATGAAATTTTGATTTTGCGATGAAAACAATCAAATCAACAAGTTTCATAAAGCGCCTACACTAATATTGAATGAAAATATCTATAGATCAGATGGATATATCTATCATATCAACAAATTTACCAGATCAATCAATAGATAGCCTAAATAATAATCTTATACGATCACAATTAGTAATTACCGTACCCCTATTTTGTTTACATTTCTGAGGGGAGCAAGCGAAGCTCCTATACTACACTCTGGCTTTTTATTTACACGTACTCCTCCTGAACAGCTGGAGTGATCCTCACGAAATTTTGCTCGGTCATAGTAACCATCTATGGGAAGGTATAAATCTGAAATGGTCCAAATCGGACATAAGGGTTCTGCCCTACGGCCCTTTAAATTTACCATGTTATTTTAATAGGAGAAATATTTTATTTGGTTTCTTTACTGTGTGATGATTAAATACAGCTGTTAAATATAAGGATCAAATTTAACTGCAGACTGTTACTATTAGCTGTTTGTGAATACAGTAGACTCCCTCTTAACCGTCCATCTCGGGACCAGGCCTCGGCCGGTTAATGATTAGGCCGGTTAAACCAATGTACATTTAAAAATTCCAACCTACAATTTCATATGGCCTAAATGCAATTATGGCTTGAAAAACCAACTATAAATATATTACTCTATATAATTTATAGCTAACATCCGACACCGGTGAAATCAGTGACCAAAAAAAACTAATAATAAGTCGTTTCCTATATTATCTATTGGATAGCAGGTCCAAACACATCCACTTCCAGTGGCATACACTTTAGTCCAGGACAGTACATTTTAGGTGGTTTGAGAACATCATGATATAATGTGGAATTGAATGATACATTAGTTAAGAAAACAAAGATTCCCACGAAACATGGCCGGTTAAAGCAATGTTGAGATAAAAAATGTCCAGTTAAAAAGACAATGTGTTTGTGCCAGAGTAGGCCCGTTAAAGTGGCGACCGTTTTAAAGGTGGCCGGTTAAGAGGGAGTCTACTGTACAGTAGTTTTATGTGAAATTGCTGTTTTGTTTATTATAATGTGTTTTTACGTGAATGAAATGCCACGTTTACAGAGAGGAGGTGCAAATCTTGGACGACGCACCATTTAAACATATAATAGCCCGTTGCAGCAAACCTGTGTAGTAAAAAATTATTAGAGTATTGCAGACTTGTGGCGAGTAAGCGCAGTGAACAACCTAAATCTGACGACGAGTAAGCGTAGCGAACGAGCTCACTTGAATTACCTATAAAACATTTGCTATTATTGATTTAAAAAATAGTTGCTCCCCTCAATATTGCAAGCAGACAACTGCATTGTATACCTAGTTATTACCACATCAATAAAAAACAAACCATTTAACCTAACATAATCAACATTAACAAAACCAAAACACAACTTAATCATAATGACAAAATAACAAACGTAGAATATAAGAACAATTAGACCTACCCATTTATCTTACTTAAATGTGGACTTTCCTGGGCTTAGGATGGTTCCTCATGTTAATGGATTTTAGTTGAGGTTAATGTTAGTTTGTTAGAATAAATTTTGTCATGCTACGTGAAATTTTGTATTTTTCACAGTAATTTTCAATCCTATTCAATTGATATATCGATGTATATTTTCATTCAATAGTAGTGTAGGCGCTATATGAAACTGTACCCACAACAACAATACCGGTATTAAGGTATGAAATAGGCCAACGAACAATCAAACCTAAAAATCTAACCGTAAGCCTCCTTCACTTTTATGGAGAGCAATATTTTTAACAAACAAACTGGCTGGGTAGCTGAGTGGTTATAGTGCTCGCCATTGAATCTAAAGGTTGCCGGTTCAATCCTGGGAAAATTTAGTAGCTTTTCTAAGGTTTGATTCCGGACCCAGTTGCCATTTTTCATTGGGCCATCAATTAATGATGCTTTCTAACAACTGGTCAAGGTTAGATAGTAACTTAACAAGACTGGGGTTTGGACAGTTCCCAGTCAAAACGCTAAGAAATGCCTCTGGCGTAGTTACACCAAAAATAAAAAAATAAATAAAACAAATCAATTGTTTTTGGAAACAATTAAAAGTCATATTCCCTCAATACAATTTGGTAAAAAATACTTTACTGAATGGTATTTAGCAGCATATTTGTGTGACGACGCTATATTATGAAGTCTGCATCTCTTGACAATTAAGGCCTACAAATAAAAACTTAGGTAACATGGTTTGTTTTCTGTTTTCCTTTAATGTAATTAGGCTACATTACTTAAAATTAATAGACTACTTGATTTGGTTATTTTCGGTTACTTGTGCACAGTATATTAGTTTTATCGTCGCAGGACATTTTTAGAAAACTGAATCAGTGTACCTAATGAAATCGTAACTGTATCAGTGATTGCATTACCTATCCATAAAATAGCAATACCCTATTATCGCAAATTTTGAAATTTTAACCATTGATAAAAACTATGGAGTAGGATAACGAACTATTACCGATCTATCTAGGCCTGTCTCTATTTATCTACTCAAAACATACTATCTTCTTAGGCCTCAAGTCCTTCACATAACACCCAAAACAAGTTGTCTTCCATATTAAGTTACTGTACTTGACCCTTGAACCGGGACTTTTGGTTAATTTTAAAAGCAAAATATGTTACATTAAATTAATTGTTGCAGATAATTGGTTTGGTTAACTATTATCAGATTCACAATTGTCAGTTAGGCCTAGCGCTTCTGAGTTACTTAAAAAAGTGAATTAATTAGCCTGACAGTATGAAAATTACAGGAATGATACAAACATAGCCTTTACGGAATTCTTCTGTAATTCATGATTTATCTGCTTTTTAAGGTGTACTCACTAAAATCCAAAATGTAATGAATACACATTGATACACAACATGCACTTAATGAAACTGAAATTGACCCTAAAAGGCTTAGCCTACCGGTACCAAAAGTTGTTAACGTCAATAAATAAAACAATCTAGTACTTACTGTTTAAATTTTACTTCATAATACACTTTTTTTAAGAAAGGACATTAATTAGCTGTGTATACAATGTAGTTGGTTTTCGTTACTCAAATTAAATTTAATTAGAGCCGTCAATTTCATATTTGTCATAACCTCTCTACATCCAACTTTGTTTATGTTTATGCGACTACTTCACCCCATCACCCCGCTCCCGGACCCGGACTGGACCAATCAGAACGTCTCAGTCTTGATTGTTAAGACTCGCAAAGACGTTGCTAAAAAAGTAAACACAGCACCGACCACTAAAAATGTCTCCAATGCATTTCTTATGGAAAAATGAAAAAGTCACATTTTAAGATTATTTTATTAATATCCAACCAACTACTTTCAAAAACGCATCAGCACTTAACAGTTGCATAAAGAATCTTCAACTGAAATTTGAGGCCAATCTGTTACTTCTATCGAGCGTAATCGTGGAGCAAAGAATAGCTATATGAGACTCTTAGTCACTCTAGGTCTATTCTTCGAATAGACAATTAAGTGTAAAAAACAAAATGGCGACTGGCGGCTAACCGAAGGATTTTAAGACCCCTGACCTTTTAAGATTGTACAAAAAGGCTGCAATGATTTATTCGAAAATAACAATGCTCTCAAAAGTTATGAAGAACTAAAACATACCTCAAAACTCATTGAAGTATCCTGATATAAAATACTCATTTCCTTAAAATCATAAAAAAAACATTAATCAGAACGATGATCGGCTAAATGTTTTTAATCTGGAAATTCAAATACTCTAATAATCGTAATTGAAATCATAACGATATTATTTTAGTTTACAATGACATCTGAAAAGAATCAATGCAATCAACAAGTTCCATATAATGAATATGCTCTACTGAAAATCCAGATTAATCCAGGATTAGAGAGCAAATTAATTAGCGTGAGTTGACAATAATGAATTTATCCCCTGTGGACTGTGTTATTGCTATCTTTAATTTTATCTGCATATTGTGCAGTGCCTGCGCTCACATACTGTGCGGGGCCTGGAGCAACACAAGTAGAATATAAACAATGCTGTCATAAGTGCTTATGACTTTCCTACCTTTTTATATTAACGTTTAATTTACTGTGTTTGCTTTGGTTATTAAATTCTTTTAATTGTTATAATATATTTTTCAGTGTTTAAAAAGTGGATTTTTATTTTTGTCAATAGTAATCAATTCAACTGTGCAAATGTTTTAGTTTGTCCATTAAGATTTTTTATGGGTATATTATTTTTTACTGACAACATCCATAAAAGAAATTTAGATATCGATGATGAAGTTGTGAATAAATCTAATACCTGTACTCTAAAACAAGCACTGCTTGTACAGGCAACATGTTTTTCGTCTAAGGATTTATGACTTTTTAGTTGAGTATGTTTTGGCCACGAGGAATCGATTTAGAGTTGGTCCCATGGCTGAGAAAATCCTTTTTTCCTCCTAGAGTCCTTCAAAGTTCCCATGTGATAATTACGGAGATAATTTGATGAGGAATCGAAAAATTGATAATTGGTTGATTTCTTATAATTTGAACAAAAATCAGATGATAATTGTTACTTATCTTACCAATAATTGTTACCAATGTGTTACGTCTTTACCCTGAGATTCAACAATTTTATACCAAAGTGCTGTACCCTCTGGCCTGGCGAGTGAGCGAAGTGAACTAGCTCGCCTTAAAAAGAAAGGGCGAATGAACATTGTCAGAGAAAGGAAAATGATTTTTAATAATTTTACCGCGCATTAGCTCGGTCCACATTATAATACGGTATAGCTGGCCTACTTTAAACTACCGTACGTCTTTACATGTTTAGATCCTGTTCGTCTTTACATTCAAAATATTTCTTATTGTGATTATTAAAAGGAATAAGACATTTTTTTAAGTTGGACTGAATACATAATTTAATTGCAAAACAAACACAAACTTCTATATTTTTGATGGTTGATTTGATCTCATTAACAATGAAATTATATCCAAAACCAAATTGGGAGACCGAATAGAGTGATCCCTGTTAATTATTATAATTAGAAGTAGTACATAACTGAACCACATCATTATGGAATTGGGATAAGGTTTGATTGTTAATATTAATTGTAAGCCACAGTTAAAGTTTATCTACTAATACTGTAATTAGAGATGGTAACTATCATATAACAGTTAATTTTAAACCAAACATCAATCAAAATTTTATATTTATCAATTCAAATAAATATTTATTTGAATTGCTAGATATAACTTGTTGAGTTTTTCATTTTATGTATTCTATTAAACTTGATCTATTAAACACAGAAAAATTAGAAGATCTCAAGACTCTAACTGAAATATTTATGAGAGAAGCAGAAAAAATAGGCTTCAAAACAAACGATTCTAAAACCAAGTACATACATTTCACAAGAAACATAGATAATTCTGAAGAACCTATAGAAATTGATGGTCACACATTTGATAAAGTCAACAGTTTTAAATATCTAGGAGTAATGATATCCAATCAAAATACCGATGAATTAGAGATTCAAAGCCGAATAAATTCTGCAAACAAATGCTTCCATGCATGCAATAGATTACTATCGTCCAAATCTCTATCCCACAAAACAAAAATCAGGCTATACAAAACAATAATTTGCCCAGTCCTCCTTTACGGATCAGAAACGTGGGAAAATAAATAAGAAAGATGAAAAGAAACTAATAATATTCGAAAATAAAGTACTTAGGAAGATTTATGGACCTATATGTGATCAAGGAGTTTGGAGAAGAAGACACAATATAGAATTAAGACAACTTTACAACAGCACTGATGTAATAGGGGAAATTAAGTGTCGAAGAATCAGATGGGCAGTACATGTACTAAGAAAGAAGGAGTGAAGATTGCAGAATGAGAAAAGTATTAAAGGACAATACTGTTGGAAGGCGGCCGCGAGGAAGACCAAAACAGAGATGGTGGAAACAAGTTAAAGCAGACATGGAAAGAATTGGGGCTTCAGAGGAAGATGCGGAGGACCGGATAACCTGGCGAAGATTTGTTGGTGCGGCTAAATATCACCTGCGATATAAATGGCCCTGGGAGTAAGAGTAAGTAAGTACGTAAGTATTAAACTTGATCATAAAATGAATATAGAATTAAGTCAAATTGTATTAATTAAGATAAATTTTACTGAAAATATTAAATACAGAAGTCAATTTAAATCTTTATTTTACTTTAATATTGTTAATAACAATAAATATATTTATCTTTCCAATGGGGCACAATTACAGTGCACTCATTTTATGTAAGATTTTGCTACAATTTTATGATTATAGAATCTTAAAAGTTCCTGTACCGATGAAAGTTATTAATTTTTCAAATTCATTAGACTTTACCTATTGCTTTAAGTGCTTATGAAGAAAATATTATCATCACTGTTTAATGTATTTTCATTTTGAATACGTAACATTGTCCCCATTGTGCGGCATTAAAAATTCCTAATAGAAAGCACAATAGTTTTTGTTTCCTTGTGTTTACTTTCAGCCATTCCATAAGTTTCTATCTGTTGAGACTTCAAATTAAACAAAAGAGCACAATAATAATAAACATTTTAGAGATAATTAAAAGTGTAATTACGATGTCTTATCTTAACGCAACACATATGAACAATTAACACTACATCAACAGCCGCTGTTTGGTTGTAATATATCATGTTTGTTAGGGGTGGGGTTCTATCCAAGAATTTGATTTAGATTTAATCAGTGTCTTTGATGATGTTAAAATAACATGCATTCATCGTAGCCTTCTAAGAAAATACGATCTATTATAATTTTAGCGAATTTCCCTATTGGGGATACGCTATTAGGGAAGAAACC
>JAQYXR010001780.1:0-24869 GCA_030545055.2 Neoaliturus tenellus | reverse complement strand
CCACAACCCTTACACTTCATCGAAATTAAACAATAACGATGAAATCCGTATTCCCATACAAAATCAAGACATTTACACACTACCATGTGAAAGTTACTTGTATATTGAAGGACAAGTTACTAAAAAGGACGGTACTACTGTTGGTACAACAGTTCCATTTATAAATAATCCTATGGCTTTCCTATTTGATGAAATTAGATATGAAATATCAGGTGTAACAGTTGATTCCACTAAAAAAGTAGGTATTACGACAACTTTAAAAGGATTAACATCTATAACACCCAATGAAACCAATTTACTTAAACCTGCCGGATGGGTATTACCTACGATTGACACGATCACTCCAAATCCAAATGGATATTTTGATTTTCATATTCCATTACGTTTGCTGCTTGGTTTTGCTGAAGATTATAGGAAAATAATATTAAACGTTAAACAAGAATTAGTTTTGTTGAGATCTTCTAACGATAAAGACATTATTAAAGCTGCAGATGCTACTACAGATGCGACTTTAGAATGGGAAATTAAAATTAGACAAAATTGTATGGAGAGTTCCACATGTTAAATTGGCTGACGAGCATAGAATGCTACTTTTAAGAAAATTAAAAGCCGATCGTGATATTGTTATTCCATTTAGAAGTTGGGAATTTCATGAGCATCCCAGTTTACCTACTACGGATCGACACACTTGGACTGTTAAAACATCGAATTATGTAGAACGAGCCAGGTATATTATATTTGGTTTACAAACAGGTAGAAGATACGCCATTACTAAACATGCAGGACAATTTGATCATTGTGACTTGAAAAATATTAAAGTTTATTTAAATTCACAATTCTTCCATACGACAATTTAAATGTGTCATTCACTAAGAAGAAATACAGTATATTTTACGATATGTACGCGAGATTCCAAAGTTCATATTACGGTAAAACAAATACACCTTTATTACCACCTGACAAATATTTCGATGCCTACCCAATAGTTGTAATCGATTGTTCTAAACAAATGAATCAGTAAAGTCTTCAAGTGTGGATATAAAAATAGAAATGGAATTCAACGATGCTATACCGGGCTAATACAACTGCATACTGTTTAATTCTACATGATAAAATCGTAACATACACACCTTTAACTGGAATTGTTAAAAATGTATTGTAAGAACCGGTTTTGTTTCATTCCGCGAGTATAAAAGCAGAGCGTACAGACCGCTCCTCATCAGTTTGTTGCCTACTGTTGTATGGGTAGCATCGTATTCAATATGGCTTCTCCTAGTGGTACACCTGAAAATGTGGTAGATATTGAGAAGGAGATATCTGAGTTTTTAGATCCTCAAGGTCACCAGGAAGGAGGTGAACAAAACGTTTGCGGACAACTTCACGCCAGTAATAATGTTGAAGAAAAAGGTAAAAGAAGAAAGACTATACAAAAGAGAAAAAGGATATTGAAGATAATATTTCTCCAAACATATTGAGTGAGGTATTTTTGCGAATATTTTTACCCAATCTCTTCCAGTTTGGATAAAAGTGTTTTAATCGGTGTTATGAAATCTACAGATTATTCCCCTACTGTAATTTTAACTCATGGACCCAAAATGATTTTGTTTACGGACAGTGCTTGGGAATCGTTTATGAAACATTTGCATCTACTAGAATGCTATTTAAGTAGTAACATGTTTGGAAGAAAGACAAGAGTAGGACTTTTGGATTCAAATGTGGAAATTGATATCATTAAACAACGTGGGTGATCATCAGCTACGGTTTAGAGACACAACAAGACATGATAACAAAATTCAACTTAATCGAGAGGAGTTTTTCATTTAACTTGTGCTACTGAACCTATAACAAGATACTTGAGACAACTGGTGTTTTCAAGTTCGATTATTAAAGATTATCTGGAAGACACTTTGGACAAACAACCGGACGCACCTATATTATACGGACCTGTGGATACTTCTATATTTAATAGAGTTCCTCATGAAGTACAGATGCTGGAGACAATTGGAAAAGTACGCTCAACTACATAAGAAATCAGTAAAACAGGAAGAAGAGGAAGATGGAGGAGAAGAATCAAGTGTTAGTGATGAAAATGAAATAAGGAAAATATAAAGATGGAAACTTAAATGACAATGGTTAGTTTTTTAAAACAATAGCCAACATTTTGTGGGGTTAGGCCTATTGGGGACGGTGCCCACGTTAAATATACACCAACGCGCCAACAACTGTACGGCCTGGTATAAAGTAGTACCTACCGTGGTGTGGAAATCAGTTGACCTCCTGACTTCGTAATGAGCAGACGTGTGACCTTCAAAATGGACAAGGGAGAAGAACAACAAGTAAAGTCCAAGCCTGGTATTATTGAGTTTCAAGCGTTTCGTGGTAATGATGATAGATTCATTATAAAAGAACTTGTGTTTTTGGACATGAATACAAGTGTTCCTTATTCGTTTTTATTTAAACCACCATGTTCTTATTCGTCTTTAACTAGTAAAGCCGCTACTACCAACAGATGGATTTCAAAACACTTCCATCATATCGATTGGTATGATGGATTTACAAGTTACACGGACTTGTATCACATTATGCATCACTTTCAGACAAGTTTACCAATATTTACACAAAGGGGCTGGAAAAGAAAAGATGGATCGAAGGATTTACTCATGTTCCGGTTAATGATGGATGGAATTGGATAAGAATTATCAATACATGCTGGAAACCATATGTATTTGTACAAAAAGCCCAGAACATGATAAAGATAGACATTGCGCTTTGAAAATGCCTATAAACTCGCCTCTTACCTTCAAAGTGGGGAATTGGGAGTGGTGGGGGTAACGGAGAGTATATAAGTGGGGAGCAGACAGGGACCTGGCATGAGTATTACTCGAGATTCCGAGACGACAACATCTCCGAGCAAGAAGACGATCTGTAACCTGACCATGGCATCTCACCAGTTCCTTCAGACTTTGGTCGAGCAGTTCAATGCTCACTTCCAAGTCAACAATATTACCTGTAAAGAAGTGCTCGGAACTAAAAGACGAGAAGCACTACATAATCCATGCTATGAAGAAGATGGAGACTACAGTTGGGAGGCCATCTGCTGCAGTCTCAGCGAGGCACCGTTTACTCCGGGGGATGAAACCAAAGTTCCAGGTGTACCTGCCCAAGAGATTCGTCCATCTTCTACAAAACGAGGATCTTCGCCTCTATTCAACCGGGTGTCTATACCTGGTGTCCCACGGCTGCACGGGTAGCAATTCTACAGAGTTGACCATCCACATCGCTGACAAGCAGCAGTGTTAGATTTAAGTTTTAAATGTTTGTACCATATGTTGTTGTTGTAATGTTTTATAAATAAACAAATCACAAAAGACAAAAAAATAAAAAAAAACAAAAAATGCAACATATCAATATGTGACAGACTTCACGTATTGATATGTTGCATTTTTTTTAAACTTCGCGGGTGACCTTGACCTTTGACCCTTTGCATTTCACAATTACCCCCCACTACTGTAATTACCCCCCACTACCGCACTAGGATTCAAACCTGCTTGAATGCGAAAAAACGGTCAGTCTGTTGCCAACTAGCAAACGATGAGCACCTTGTACGAGCTTTGCATACAACGAGTTATAACTCACAAGGACTTGTTCCCACATGTTTACAAGACAACATCCCACTAACAATAAAAGAAGATGTCAAACGCTACAGGAGGGAAAATACAGGGTATTCGGAATACTCCTGGTATAAGTTCCACGACGGGGAAAAGTTTTGTAGGCCTTGTGGCGAGGCCGCCGTCAGAGACCTTCGGCGATTCGTACAGGATGGTGGTATAAAACAATTCGGATTTCTAGCGCCACTGTTTCGATTGAAAATTACAAGGACACCTGCGCTATTTGTTCCATTCCATTGTATCGATGGAAAAAGTTTAGAACTGTTTAATTGGATTTTCTATACCCCCACCACTATTACCCCCACCACTTTTTCATGTACCTCCAAGCGCTGTGCCTCGGCTTCATTTCTACTCCAGCAGCCAACCTAGCAACATCAGATGTCTCTGAACGTTAGTTGCGCAAGTTACGAGGAGGTGAGCATCAAGAGCTCAGCAGGAGCTAAACGACTTATACAAGGAGTTGCAGCTGATGGTGGCACGAGGCTACCGTATAAATGTGCAAGTTTACGCTTGCAATATACGGAACACCCGGCAGTCAAAGGAAGAGCCTGGACACTCCTCGACGGCTTCCTCACCAGCGTCCATGAAGACCGAGCCAGACAACTTGGACTACTTCAGCTGACTAGCAGTTGTATTTCTTGTCCCTAACCATTGTAGAATATGTATATTTTTTCATTATATTAAAGAAGTAAAAGAGCAGAAACACCTATCTTGTTACTGACATATAAGCTCAGTAACAAGATAGGTTTTTTTAAAACACAATTTGGATGACCTTGAAACTTCCCCCTCCACTGCTTTGTTACCCCCACCACTTGACTATGGTGTACATGGCACATCGCAATTGGAAACCTCATTCCATCTTCAACAGCCACACCGACAACATCAACAATGGCAAACCTACCAACAGATGAAAGGTGTCCTCACGCATGTTGTGACTTCGTCCACGAGTTGGAGAAGAGGATGCAGGAGAGGGCGAATAAGAAGAAAACAGATCCACTCAGAAAATATCATGATAGTCAACGGCTATCTTTTATTGTTCGGCCTTATTATGGTTGTACTTTTCATACTGTACGGCATAGTCACATGTGTCGGCAAGGTTGCAGAAGAAAACGCTCGCCCACCATCAATTGGAAAGTTTCAATGTTACTTTGTAAGTTTTCCTTTTTTAAAACTTCGTTTGGATGACCTTGAAAATTCCCCCACTACTCCACCACACACCCCCACCACTTCACCATGTTCCTGCATGAGCATCACATCAACCGTCATTCCTTGTCCGACAAGCAACCATGGCAGACAACAACACCATCAGCCAAGCTGACTCCACTACTGATGTCGGTACAAGTACGGGTTGGACACTGTCGGTCGATAGTGTACACTATTTGGAGTCCATTGCGAACGTATGAAGGAAATACTGCGGGACAACCCTGGGATCATAATACAAATGAATTTAAATTATGATTGGTCCCAAGTTAGAATGCAAGGGGACGACAACAACGGTCAACAATCTCCACAATATTCGCCATGTCCCCGATCTATCCTTACGGCGAGTCTGACGTCGATGAAGATGAGGCTGATGAAGATGCAGGGGACAACGAGGCTGAAGAGGAGTAAGCTTCATTTCCCTTTTTTTTAAAACCTAAATTGGATGACCTTGAGAATTCCCCCTCCACTATTTCCTTTTTTTTTTAAAACCCAATTAAATGACCTTGAAAATACCCCCTCCACGTACTTTTGGTTTACCCCCTCTACTTTTCAATACTGTTACCACAGTCTGTAGCTCACATCATTCCTTGCTTAGCTATCATGGCGGACAGCACTCTTTCTCGAGTTGACTCCACTACGGATGAAGAATGGCCATTTTCCTGGAATGTTCATCTGCAAGACTCGGCAGAAGTGGATATGTTGCATGAGAAATTGGTGTATGTATTAAACGAAAACCCCAACATTGAATGTAGAATGACTATGGATTTCGATGCGACAGGGGTCCACACTCAACCTTCCACTTCCAGCCAGCCTGAACCTCAGCTACAGCCAAAGAACTTTACACATCTTTACACTCAATACGGCCGGAGGATGTGGTTATCAGCGAGGCAGACTCTACTACAAGTTATATTGAACCAACGAATTGGAAGCTTGTTGTTGACACCTTACACAAGGTCGACTTAGTATGTGACAAATTAAAGGAATTGATGATGCAAGATCCTGGTCTTCGTTTTAAAATTGATTTGTTTTTCATCTGGGGAGCACCTGCACGGGGCTCTTCGTCTGACAGCTCTCTAAGTACAACGGATGAGGAGGAGGAGGAGGACGACTAGTTATCTTTTTTAAAACTCCGTTTGGATGGCCTTGACCTTTCCCCCTCCACTGAGTTTATTTAAGGTGCACTCTCAATGACTGCAGCATCATTTCATCGCGCACCTTCACCACAGCAACATGGAGAGTCAACTCAACTACTGTTGCGAACGGAAATGTTTTTCATGGCCGAATGACATTGATGTTGCGGATGGCCTGGCGTGTAGAAAATGTGAAGCTTTTGGTCAATGCATGTGTAAGTGCAAGTCTTGGAAGAAGCCGAAACCGGAGTTGAAGACATTCCATGTGTACCAGATGAGAGGGCATAAGTACACTTGTTGCCCTGAACGTTGCATTGAATTCACATTAAAACAGCTAACTGGCTGCAAATTGTGCAACAATCATTTTGCAGGTTTTTGCAAACATTATTTAGGAGCCTGTCAGTACAGATCAACTTGGCATACAGAAGCACTCACTATCAATGAAATCGCTATAGATACACAAGAGTAGTCTTTCTACTCTTTTCTTTTTTTAAAACTCCATTTGGATGACCTTGACCTTTCCCCCTCCACTCACCTTAGTTTATATAAGCTCCATTCCTGCTGGCCACGGCATCACTTCATCTTGCTCCCTCGCCAAAGCAACATCAAGTATGGAAACTAAGCGTGTCTCATGTTGCGAGCATAAGTGTTTAGAGATACAAGGCGTCGTCCATTGTGCAAAGAAGCTTTGGGAGGAAGAGACAGGGACAACCTATTGCTGCGAGGGCAAGTGTTTCCTACTACCAAGATGGCAAGTGGACGGGCTGGCCTGCCGGCAATGTGAATGCTTCGGATGTTGCAGGTGTAGATGCAAGAACCAACAGCTGCCACCACCGGTACTACAAACTTTCAAAATCTACAAATCCAACTACTTTTACACTTGTTGTCCGCAGCGGTGTATTAAATTTCATTTCTCCAATCTTACCAATTGTCGGAAGTGCTACGGACAACCTGATGGGTGGTGCACCTGTTTTCTGGACTCCTGCCGCTACAGATCGGATTGGTTTACAGATCCGTTGGAAATTGATGAGGTCGCCCAGGAAGCACAAGAGTAGTCTTTCTACTCTTCAACTTTTTTAAAACTCCATTTGGATGACCTTGAGATTTCCCCCTCCACTTCCCCATATACCTAGAGTACACAGAGCCTGACAGTCAGTCACTCGGTGGCTGTCGTGGGGTGCGCATCGGTGTCGGCGCTCCGTTGTTAGGTTTTCAAGGTCACAGTAATATCAAATTGTTGGTGTTGTGCTGGTTCAAGGTCACCTGAGGGATAACCGATTGCCCATTTAGGCAGGGTCATGCCAGAAACTCGAGTTTAACTTGGCACTTTTGCCGTTTCTCGTCGAAAATTCGCTCCAAGTGGTCAAGGTCACGGGGACTCTGACTGAAACTCGGAGCGTAGTGCGAGAAACGGCAAAAGTGCCAAAAAATTTTAAGTTTCGGCGTGACCTTGACCTCAGTGGCGTCGGTGACGTCATTTTGATGACGTAAGGGGTGATGACGTCATCAGCACGTCATTTCTGTGACGTCATGGGTGTGACGTCATAGAAATGACGTCATTGGTGATGACGTCATCGATGACGCAATCGATGACGTCATCGATGACGTCATCGGTGAGGTCATTGACCTCGATGACGTCATCCCTCAGGTGACCTTGAACTGGGCCAGCACCAACAATTTCACACTACTATAAGTTTAATTGCCACAAGAATGTTGAAATCAGGAGAAGTTCCGACCTGTTTTAAAAAGGCTAGGACGGTATTAATCTTCAAATCTGGAGATCCAAAGAACATAAATAACTGGCGCCCAATTACAATTTGTTCCGTCATACGACGGGTAATTGAACGAGTGTATGATATGAAACTAAAATCATTTATAACTTTTAATGAATTTCAAAATGGGTTTACAAGTTCTCCAGGCACTCAAATAAATACCTCACTTTTAAGATCAATATTGCATAATGCAAAGTCTCACAAGAGAGACGTTTCAGTAGTGTTTCTCGACATTAAGAAAGCGTTTGATAATGTGGGCCATAAACATTTAAAGAAAACTCTTGAAGCTACTTGTGCACCAACAAAATTGTGTGAAATAGTTTATAAACTACAAGAAAGTAATTCAACACAAATTGAAGTAAAAACCTCTAAAACTAAGAATATTCAAATTAATAAAGGATTAATGCAAGGTTCACCCCTCTCACCAACATTATATAATATGGCAACTGATCATATCATGTATGAAATGTCCGAAAACAGTGTCGCCACACAGTACGGATACAAACTGGATGCAGATTTGAAACCAATTACAATAATGGGATTTGCGGATGATACTGTGATAATAGCGAAGGATAAACTCTCTGCTGCACACCTTACTCAAATGGCCATACAGTTATTTAATGAAATAGGTTTGTCAGTGAACCTTGATAAATCATCCATATTAAATATTCATAAAGGCAATCTTAGTTATCAAAATCTCTCATTCGATGACTATAATATAAAATCAATTGAACCAAACCAATCCATTCGTTACCTTGGAGCTAACTTTGCAGACGACATAGTTCTAAATAAAGTAGCATTTTTGAGTAAAGTCCAAAACAAATTAGAAATGTTAATATCATCTCCTCTGTTACAGTCTGATCAAAAATTTTGCATTTTAAATTCATCAATTTGTCCTTCAACTATTTATTCATTTCAGATCACACCAATAAAAATTATTCCAGACGGGTTTTTAAATGATCTAGACAAAATAATAAAATCTTCATTAAAAGAAATATTAAATCTTCCTTTTGATACACCAAATTGTATGATATATTCCCCAAAAAAATACAAAGGTTTAGGCCTCTTTAGAGCTAAATGGGAAGCAGTACTCCAACAACTTAACTGCATCACAACTTTAAAGATCCAGTGCAACAAATATATAGATGCAACAAGAAACTTTGAAGATGAAATTACCTACTGTTTGACCCGACTTGGCCTTCAAATGAAAGAACAGTTTATTAATACGAGGAAAAATACCCTTGATAGCAATAAAATAAGGACAAGTTTAAGAGAAGCAATGTTTGAGGAATGGGCAAAATATCCCCAAAAAGGCAAAGTTGTACCCCTATTCAAAGAATGTCCTCCATACAATAAATGGATTTGGAACCACAATGGACTATCCTCCAGTGAATGGCGTGACAGCATTAAAATGATTGGCAATGTTGCAGCAGTGCGCGCGATACCTGGCAGATCCCAAGACAACAACCACTGTCGGCATTGCCACAGTGAGATTGAAACACTTGGCCACGTCTTGGGTTTCTGTCAGTACAGCGAAACCCTGCGCAACACACGTCACCATCGAGTCCGGTTCATCATTGCCAATGCATTAAAAGAAAGTGGTTTTAATACCTATGAAGAAGTCCATGGCATTGCTGATGGAGGAAGCCACAGGAGGATTGATATAATAGCCATCAAAGGTAATAAGGGGTACATCTTTGATCCTACCATACGATTTGAGAATAATGAAAATCAACCAAATGAAGTTAATGAAGAAAAACAAAAAATATATCAACCAACCATCAATTATTATAAAGAAAAATATAAATTGAATAGTATTGAAATTTTTGGATTATTAATTGGCGCAAGAGGAACCATTCCAAAATTCTCCGCAGATGTATTCAACAAATTTAAAATATCAAAATCCACCGTACAAGAAATTGTGATAACAACTTTAAAATATTCAGTTTATATTTTAAGAAACCATTTATTTGGCATAAAAAGCCCACAAAATTAGTCCATATGATGTAAAATTTTTCTAATTTGATTTGTTTTCTTTGTCTATGGAGGCAACCCCAGAAATTGGGGAAGTGTTATTCTTTTGAAAAAATTTTATTTTATAAACGCTAACATTCTAATTATCATGCAATTTATTACTTTCCGATCTTTATGCTATTATTTTAGTTCCATTATCTTTTTTATAAATTATCATAATGCATTTAAAGGTAAAACTTATAATAAATATTAAAAAAAAAAAGGTGTATTAAATAGAATGTGATTTATTAAGTTCTCATGCGTTTAAAAACTACATTGTCAATATATAAATCAAACCGGTATATTCTGGTTCAACTGAATTCGAAGAAGTGGATGTCACGAAGGGTACCGAATGATATAATTATGTGAAAGGTCAGGAATCGTTGACTTAACCTAGTTTCGAATTCCTGGCCTGATAAACAACAAATAATGTGTATGTTGATCGAATACTTCATACTAAACAGATGTTACATTTAGTTATAAATCAGTAACATCCTATACATCCCCAATATTGTGAATATCAGTAATCAATCACCAAAATTCATTGACAGCTGTACATTAAAAGATGTTTTTATATACTGCACGCAGAGAACAGCCGTTTCCTGCTATTTGACTGATATTTAAATGCTCAACCCTATCCCAATGTTATTCTGATGGGAACATGTAATTTGTGGATTGCGCCCTTATTTTAGATAAATAAAACTCCCGATTCTCATCAATTTGTAGCGTAAACAACTACAGACCAAGCTTGAAAATCGGTTGGGAACTGTAGGAAATCTCAATACAAAAGAAGCATTGGCGTAATAAATAAGTATAGGCCTATATAGATATATTTACCTTATCTTCATGGCATGGGTGATAACATCAATTTGACCACGGTACATTGACTCATTGAAGAGCATCGGCTCAACCAACTAAAACATATTCTGTTATATACAGTGTACCGTAAAAAGAATGGTCACATTTTAAATGAATATATCTTCAGTGCTTTTCAACGTTAAATTGATTTATTTATGCTTTCGAGCATAATTTCTCTCAAAGTAAATCAATATGCATAATGTTTAAAGTGTCAATGAATGTACTTTCTCTTACACAATTGTAATCCCTAAAGTTGAAGCACGCCGCCTAGTGAACCGTTGCGGCGTCGCGTCGGGGACCCTGGAGCCTGATGTTTTTCCACTTTATTCCAAGGTTTTCTGGTTTGACCGCTGAATGTGGACGCCGAGTCCATTTTGCTACTCATCATCGACCATGCGGTCCAAAATGTTGTGGCCCGTCACATTAAAATTAAAAAAAATGAAAGTTTGAAGACAAGATACAAGGAAAAAGAATTCCATTCTATTAACCATTATGAGATTGAGCTGCGTCGGCGGCAGGCCGGGGGAGGGATCAGGGGGGAGGGGCGGAGCGAGGGTCATATCAGTGACGCCTGTAGGTTTAATTTGCCGTAATAATAAACTTGGCCTGGTCCTGGTTCATTCCCAATTACAAGATAGCTCCACAATCATCCTACACTCATCTCTCATAAATATTCAGGTTAAAATACCCACTATGTGAGGTCCCTGTCTCAAAGTAGTGATTTAGTGATTTTTAGTGTTAATCATCCTAATACGATTTTTTAATATAGATAATGAAATAGAATCAAATAATTCCCAATGTTCAAAATTATTACATAAACTAGCTGTTGCCCGTCACGGCTTCGCCCGTGATTGAATGTATTATATAGGTAATAAAATCTTTTTAAAGAGCAACAAAATCTACTTCCTTAAGAATGACATTGAAAAAATGAAGTAGTGTGAGTGGAGCTCTGAAGGAATTTCGCAAAACCTGTTCTTAGTGAGAAAAGGTTTCTTCAATAGAAAAGGTCCTGAGAACCTATGAGCAAATAGGAACGACCATGTCAAATTTCAACCCCGTAGGCCCTATAGTCATTTTGAAATCATGTGGGGCGGAGCCCTTAAGAACGTCAAAAACTATATTTGCAAAACCATTTCGTATAGTGAGCAGTTAGCAAAATTGAACATCCATGTTAAATTTATACCCTCTCAAATCTATGGTAATCTTGAGGTTGTATGGAGCGGAGCCCTGAAAAAAATTTGTAAAATTATTTCTTAGTGACCACTTTCTTAGTGAGCAAAGAGGAACGTTCCTGTCAAATTTTAACACCGTATGCCCTACAATCATTTGTAAGTTATGTAGGGTGGAGCCCTAAAAAACTTTAAAACTCTATTTACAAAATCATTTCGTAGTGAGAACCTGTTAGCAACACGGGCATCCACGTTAAATTTATACCCCCTAGGATCTATGGTAATTTTTAGGTTCCATGGGGCGGAGCCCTAAAGAAAATTTGCAATATTATTTCTCAGTGAGCACCTGAGCATTTGAGCAAAGAGGAACGTCCATGTCAAATTTGAACCCTGTGGACCCTAGAGTAATTTTCAAACCTGTGGGTGGAGCCCTAAAGAATAAAAAAAAAACTATATTTGCAAAGCCTTTTCTTAGAAAGTACCTATTAGCAAAGAGGAACGTGCAATTCAAATTTAATCCCCGGAGGCCCAAAAATAATTTTGAAGTCCAGTGGGGCGGAGCCCTAAAGAACTTCGAAAACTATATTTGCAAAACCGTTTGTTAGGGAGCACCCATGAGCAAAAAGAAACATCCATGTCAAATTTCAACTCCAGAGGCATTAAAGTAATTCTGATCTCCAGTGGGGTGGAGCCCTAAAGTGCTTCAAAGACCATACTTGTAAACTGTTTCTTAATAAGTATCTATAAGTAAATAAAATCGTCCATGTCAAATTTCAACACGTAATCTACACCTTCTGTGGGGCGGAGCACTACAGGGGATGTGCAAAGCGCTTTTTTTATTGAGCACGTAACAGAAAAGAGATCACTCCGAATTCCAACCCCGCAGGTTTCTAATTCGTATTTAAATTTGGCCATACGGATACCGTTAATTTCAAACTTCAAAGGCCTGTGGGGCGGAGCCCTGAAGGAATTTCTCAAAATCATTTCTTAGTAAGCAACTAAAAGGCAAGACGAACCTGTGTTTAAAGTTTCAAGTAAATACGTTTGGTAGTTCCTGAGATTTTGTGATGAGTCAGTAATCACTTCCCGTCAGGTTTAGCTTTTTCACTGAGCTCACTTGCCGCAATTCTATAATATCCTATAGTTTTCTATTATATACCAATCTTCCTTCAATAATTTTAAAGAGAACAGCTGTTTACAAAATTAATATTCCTAAATGTAATCATATGTTTCAATACAAAAATGTTGCTTCCATAAGAATAACATGGTAACTTCGAAGACGTGTGGGGCGAAGCCCTGAAGGAATTTTGCAAAATCGTTTCTTAGTGAGCACCTAAGGGGCAAGATGAACCTATGTTCAAAGTTTTAAGTAAATCCGTTTGGTAGTGCCTGAGATTTCGTGATGAGTCAGTGAGTGGGATTTCGCTTAGATTACGACACAGAACATAAGAAAAGTAAAATGAATGCGTCATGGAAAATTATTTATAAATTTGTAATACTGTAATTCCTACTTTAGCTGACATTCTGGTGTTATAATAATAAAAAATTACAATAAAAATTACATTAAAAATTTTAAAAATATGAATTGAATGTATTTTACAGAATGTTGCCTAATAGTTAAAACGGAAGTTTCATGAAAGAGTGAGTCTGACGGGTATCGTTTGTTTTTAACCAAAATCAATTAATAAAATAAACTTCTGCGTTAAAATTAGTAGTTCCAAAATTGATTTAAGTCAACAGCCCCATGTTAAGATGACGAAAGATAAAATATGTTGAACCATAAAGTATTAAATTTTATTAGTAATTCGCTGAGTTCGTAGGTTTGCTGCGACAGTTGTATTTTTAATTAGGAAATCATTTGGTTGGTTTTAATCCGTCGTCCAAAGGGGTTCGTTAAAACACCGCTAGAGCGCTCTAGCTGTGCCCTCTGCTTGCCACCTTCTCCACCAGGCTGCAGCACTGTTAGGCTTACCGACATAGCACTGTCACTGTCACGCCAGACGTTGCTGAAGCATCTGAGAAATATTCATTGATCGACAGGGCATACTTGGTTCTAATCAACTAAATTTATTACTCTTCGTTCTTCGACATATATATTTATTACCATATTGTTCTATATTTATTATCTATAATGCAAATTTAATACTTTTAATTAATATTTGTATTATTTTTCATTAAAATAATATGCTTTATAAAGTTATAAAGTGTGTATGAAGCCATCATTGTCAATATTTAAAATAATAATAAACTATCTCCTCTTAATATCCCTTTCATCAATCAAGAGATATAGTGCCCATAAAATCCCTTAATAGTACAAACACAATGTATTCCCATGGCTGATATGGTGTAATCAACGAAATATTTTAGTTATTTGTGAATCTAATCAATAATCCACACAAGAAGTAACAAATATTTTAATCACAGTATATTCTATACACATAATAGAAATTATACATTATGTTTTACATTTTGTATATATTTCTTAATAGTAAAAGAGTGAAATACTAAAACTATCATAAAAAATACCACAAAAGCACCAAATGCACCACAAAAGTTGTGATAACAACACATTTGTTGTTGCTGTTAAGGTGTCTGCGACTACTATTGTAAATGTATACAAACCACCATATACCCAGTGGTCAGACACAGTTCTCCCAACTTTTGAACATCCTGTGGTATATGTAGGTGACTTCAACAGTCATCATACCCAGTGGGGATACTCGTCCGATGATGACAACGGCACTCGTCTTTCAAGCTGGGCTGAAAATAACAACCTTTTCCTGGTATATAATGCCAAGGACCCACACACCTTCCATTCAGCCCGATGGCGTCGTGGGTACTCTCCAGACTTGTGCTTTTGCTCCCGCGAACCATCAGCAACACCCGTGCCTACTTCCAGGATGGTCCTTGGTGCATTCCCCCACTCTCAGCACAGGCCTGTAATAATATCAGTAGGAATGCAAATTCCTCTCGTAAGATCTTTTCCTCGGCCTAGGTGGAACTTTAATAAAGCTGAGTGGGAGGCCTTCTCATCAAGGCTTGATAGCGGCATCAGGTTCATCCACTCTAAAATAAAAAACTATGATCGGTTCACTCGCCTTGTCCTGTCTTCCGCTAAGGCGACAATCCCAAGAGGTTTTAGAAAAGAATACATTCCAGGATGGAGCAGAGAGTGCGAAGATCTTTACAGTGAGTTTACAGACACTGCTGACAGAGATGTAGCTGACCAACTCCTTAACTCTCTCGACAACTCCAGGAGAGAGAAGTGGGTGAAAACTGTCGAGAACCTGAACTTCACCAAAAGTAGTCGGAAAGCTTGGTCTCTGCTCAGGAAACTCTCCACTGGTAAATCAAGTGAAAAACACGATGCCTCACAGCCTAGCCCTCGTGAAATTGCAAAACGCCTCTCCGTACTTTCAAAACCTGTGCGTACGTCTGCAGACAGAAAAATTAATTTGAAGCTTAATGAGATAAAGGAGAGTCGGCAAGCACCCTTGGAAGTCTCTAGACCCTTCACTTACGACGAGCTGGAAGTGGCGATTGATGCGATGCCAATTGGCAAAGCAGCAGGTTTGGATGACATTTTCCCGGAGTTTATAAAACACTCGGGTAACAAGGCTAGACAGTGGCTTCTGGAAGTTTTTAACACCACTCTGAAAACCGGCGACATGCCTGGGATATTTAGAAAATCCAAGATCATAGCTATCCTGAAGCCCGGAAAGGATCCAAAACTGCCTGAAAGTTATCGGCCTATAGCTCTTTTAAGTGTTTGTTATAAGCTGCTAGAGAGGTTGATTTATAACAGAATCCTCCCTATTCTCAATGCCAGCATCCCTGTCGAACAAGCTGGATTTAGGCCTGGTCGCAACTGTTGTGACCAGGTTTTAGCTCTGACATCTTTCATTGAGGATGGGTTTGAGCGAAGACTGAAAACCTCTGTGGCTTTCTTAGATCTGACTGCAGCATATGACACCGTCTGGAGAAAAGGCCTTCTAGTTAAATTTTACGACCTTATTCCTTGCCCTTTCTTGTTGCGTCTCCTCAACTCAATGCTCTCCAATAGGATGATAAAAGTATATCTGGGACGCAGAGAAAGTACGTTTAGGCAACTAAAGGATGGCCTACCACAAGGGTCAGTGCTCGCCCCACTGCTCTTTAATGTGTATACTGCCGACATTCCTGTAACTCGGTCCTTAAAGTTTATATATGCAGATGATATTGCATTGGCATATCAACACCAGCATTTTCGACAAGCTGAGGAAACACTAACAAATGACCTCACGACCCTCGGTGAATATTTTGAAGCCTGGAAGCTAAATCCAAACCCAACAAAAACTGAGGTTACTTGCTTCCACTTGAATAATAGACTGGCCAACCAAAAGCTTAAAATCGTATTCAACGGTGTTGAGTTGAAACATAATGACCACCCACAGTATCTGGGAGTCACTTTAGATCGGTCTCTCACGTTTAAAAGCCACTTACAAAAAACGGCAGCTAAGGTGAGAACCAGGACTAACATTGTCCATCACCTTGCTGGCTCCACATGGGGAGCTAACGCACAAGTTCTGCGAACAACTGCTCTATCATTGGTATATTCAACTGCTGAGTACTGTGCTCCCGTGTGGTTAAATAGTGTGCACGTTAGAAAGATCGACGTCCAGCTAAACAGGACCATGAGAGCCATTAGTGGTACACTCATGGTGACTCCTGTACCCTGGCTCCCGGTGCTGTGTAATATCGCTCCTCCTGAAATAAGACGAAGGGATGCACTCATTAGGGAATACACAAAGATCTTATCTGCTCCACAGCTGCCCATCCATGATTACCTACCCCAGAATGCGGGCCGATTGAGGTCCCGAAAACCACCTCTACGAACAGCCTCCCAGTTGATGGACTCGAACTTCACCATCCATACAAACTGGACTTCCTCCTGGGACGCTTTTCAAGGTCGGAACCACTTCTTGATAGATGACCCGACCGTAGCGGTAGGTGGTATGAATCTTCCTCGGAAGCAGTGGACTATACTCAATCGTTTCCGCACTGGAGTGGGGAGATGTAATTATTGGAAGCGCAAATGGGGAATGACACAAGACCAGTCATGCGACTGCGGAGCAGAGTATCAAACTATGGAACACATAGTCGAAGAGTGCCCACTGAGTGCCTTCCCCGAAGGATTGGCCGGTCTGCATAGCTCAAGTGAAGCTGGGCTGCAATGGCTTAGCGCCCTGGATTTAGCTCTATAAAGAGAGATCTAATTCTTATTTTTTTTATTTTAGTGTTTAGATTTTTACTTTTACTGACTCAGGTGCTCTGCACCGCAGAATTTTTTTTTATTATTCTTAAACCATGGTGGCTGGCTGAATGAGCCATACGATATATATACATATATCATAAAAAATTATAATATAAAGCATTGTACATCAATAAAGTAAAAAAAAAAAACAAAAAAAAACAGAGTCAGTTCCTCATCAACCTCCATTCTTTGGTTGGGTCAAGGTCAGTGTCGTCGCCCCTATCAAGAGGCGTCTGAGTTAGACCCTATACCATCGCAAATTAGATAAATTAGGTTGCATGTCCATTTTGCTACTCAGACATGTTATTACCCAACTATTTCGGGAGAGCAAGAGTGAGCAGTGCCTCCTCAATATTCTAAAAAATCGTACTATTACTTTAAAAAAAAAAAAAAAAAAGTTGATATTAAATGAATTTATATGTGTATAATATTAAACCACTCTACTATTTAAACACTGTATTATGCATTGACGATTTACATTGTGACGTCATTGTACTTTATCACCAATGGAAATAATAATGCACACAAGGAATCATCAAATACACCTGACATAATATTTTTATTTCGGCATAGTGATTTTATTGCTAAGTTGATTGTCTGGCTTTTGTCAATATACAAAGCTACGACAATTTACTATATACTCATTGAAAATATAACGCTTTAAATTTATCATAATCTTACTAGAAGAGTACAATATAAACCATGAATCATTTGACGAGTTCGCCAAAACGCCGCCAGAGCGCCCTAGCCGCCTGCTCATGTTGTCGCCTCCTCCACCAGGATGCAGCACAGGTTAATCACATGCTTAGGTTATATTTACTATAATAAAACCTTTTAAGTTTTACCCATTTGATTTTAATGAAAACTTTGAATGCCTACCATTTCTTTATGGGTTATCCATTTTAAGTCTAGTTTGCGGCATTGTAATTTGCCAAGTAATACCTTTAATTTGATGTGCATATAAACATATGCTTCCATTTAAGATTTTCTTCCCACTCCTTGTGGGCTATCAGCCTGAAGAGTTATTGGATCACTAAATATGTTTTAAAATAGAGTTTTATGCCCTGTAACTTTATTCCAAGTATTGTAGCTCTATCTGCATTATTTTTTAAAATATTTAACTGTCTTCGGACTTTATTACCACCATGTATAAATGAAGAACTTACCCTAACCGCCACAGAGCTCTGTATACTTAGCTCTGAGTACGTCGAGGAGATGCGTTCGCCGCTATCATCAGTTACGTTAAGATAGCAGAACTAAAAAAACCCGCAATATTTTGTGTCTATCTACGCCAGAGGCATTTTTTAACGTTTTTACGGGGAGCTTTTCTCTAGAAACTTGAAATTTTAACACAATGCTTAGTAAAAAGTCTTCTTTCTATTTATGTGTTTTTTCTCTTTTTTAAATTTTAGTTCAAAATTACATAGAAAGGTAGCTGGCTTATGTATAACAGACAAGTACCTGATGGCAATATCCAACTACGTAGCTGTTATAGTTTCATGGTATTTTATTTTAGGCAAAATAATCGAATGCACACTTGATTGCCTACCATTAAACTCTGTTACTATTATTTACGGTGTGCAGTTGTAGTATTATTTAATTATTGAGGATGAATCGTTTCATTGTTTAGGCCTATTATAATCCCTGGCCAGAAAACAACATTCAAAGGTTCACCAAAACGCCGCTAGAGCGCTCTGGCTGTGGCTGCTTCTCAGGTTGCCTCCTCCTCCACCAGGTTGCAGCACTGATCACGCAGTTTGACAAAGACCAACATTATAATTATAGTGTAATTTATTAATTCCCGATCTTAATAGTATTTTATTTCCATAACATTTTTTATAATTTAGCATCATGTATTTGTAGGTAAAACTTAAAGTAAATATTTAAAAAATGTTGCATTAAATGAAATATTAGTTATTAAGTTCTCATGAGTTTGAAAACTACATTGTCAGTATGTAATACCAAACCGGTAGACTTCAGTTATAGGTTAGGTGCAGAAAATAGGATGGAACTAGGAACTTTATCCGATGTATAAACAATCTCATATTTTGAATTTGAAAGGCCTGGAATCGTAGATCTCTAATAGTCTCGAATTCCTGGCCTAATGAAATACCACTTTTACTTCTTTTTTTAGGCATAGTCGAGGTGATTTAAATTAACTAGTATCCGTGTTGCTCGAAATCGAGCAATTTATTTAAATACAGTACAAATGTTACTTTAGCTCTAAATCAGTTACATCCGACTTATCCAATAATGTGAATATCTTCAATCACCAATAACTACACGTATTTACAGCTGATTATTAACAGATATTTCAAATACTTTATTCAGTCCCAATGTTATTTAAATGGGAAATTTTGAGATTTCAATGGTGAATAGCGCCTTTATTTTCAGTCCGATTCTCATAAATTTTTGGCGGAAACAACTACAGACCAAGCCCTATCCAACGACACTAAAAACTTGAAAATCGGTTGAAAATTGTAGGAGGAGTTCTCAAGACAAAAAAACCCCTTAGCGTATTAAATAAGTATAGATTTGAACTCGGTACATTGACATATTGAAGAGCATCGGCTAAATTGATCCCTCGTCATTATGGGTGGTGGAAGACCGGAAACCATTGTAAGTTTCACTAGACGTCGGCGCTAGTGGCTGAGGATGAGCGATGTTTGATGTTTGACGGCTTGTCAACGGCCTGACGGGTTGAGATGATGGTGAACTTGGATTCCCATCCAATTTTATGTTAACAATTTTAGCGTGTATGTAAATTCTATGATAAAAGTTATCTTTGCTGTAGACAGCTTGGATATGCATTTGGAATTGTCTTTGAGACTTTCTTGACCCATACATTACATATTTGTATGCATATAATCTAGTAATTTATTATATTTACGATGTATGTGACTCATCTCGGCTGATACATCACGATGTATTCCAACATAGTAATCAAGGTCTGTGTGGACAGCTTATAAAGGAGATAAATGATGCTATAACTAAATGGTTTGTGCGCAGATGCTGCAAGTTATCGTTGTCATATACAGTAGCTATGAAATTATTCATGACCAACTCATGTGACCAATTGTGGACTTTTGTTTACTTATTAATTATTCCTTAGGGGCCATATAAGCCTACTGGTTGGCGTAAGAAAATCCATAAGAAATGCAAATTACGTTGTCCTTTTTAATTATTATTCGTAACTGAAGGAATTAATTAATATTTTATTTCAAACTGTATCAATAGCAAACAAACTGTAAACCTTGTACTTTTAAATAATTATGTAATGGCTCATTGTTTTTATATTTTATTTTGAGAAAATTATTTTGGGCAAACTTGATTACCTACCATTAAAACTCAGTTTTTCCATGTAGGAAAATGATGTGTGGATGTAGAATTCTATCATTATTAAATATAAAACTTCTCTCATTGTTTATAACCCTCCCTCCACGATAAATAGGAAACGAATCTTCAACGGGTTCACCAAAACGCCGCTAGAGCGCTCTGGCTGTGGCTGCTTCTCAGATTGCCTCCTCCTCAACCAGGTTGCAGCACTGGTCACGCAGTTCCACAAAGGTTAAGATTCTAATTATCATCCATTTATTACTTACCGGTCTTCATATGGTATTATTTTAGTTCCATAATCCTTTTTATAAATTAGTAGCATGTACTTATAGGTAAAGATTATTGTAAGTATTTAAAAAATATTGCATTAAATGAAATATGATTTATTAAGTTCTCATGAGTTTGAAAACAACATTGTCAATATGTAAAACCACATTGTCGTCCACCTCAGGCCAAACCTAGTTGCACAAAAGCTTTTATTGATATAAATAATTATATGAAAGGCCTCGAGTCGTAGACTTAACCTAGTCTCGAATTCCTGGCCTAATAAACAACTGAACAATAACCTTCATAGCATAGATGAGGTGCTTTTAATCACTTAAACCACGGTACATTGGCACATTTAAGGGCAACCGTTAAACTGAATCCTATTTACTAGGCTATATGTGGTAGAAGACCGGTAACTATTGTCACTGTCACTGTCACGGTGCTCCGGGGCTCCTTCGTCCCTAGACGTTGCTGCAGCATCTGAAAAATATTCATTGACTGCCGGGGGATTAGTCTTGACTTCACGGTTTGCGCTCTCTTTTGTTTGGAGTCATTGCGTGGTTGAATTTGAGATCAAATTCGGCGCCGCTGGTCTTCGTGGAATTCCTACGGTGGGTCGTCCAGGATGGCGGCCGGTCTCGGACGCCAAAACTCGGGCAGGTCCCTCCTTCCGGTGGCAATGTGCGGGAATCCAGATTCGCTGGCTTTCTGGAAGAGATTTGTGGCACAGTGGAAAGCAAATTGACCGAGCGTCGGGACGCGCAGCGCGCTCCTTTTAAGTTTCACTAAACGCTGGCGCTAGTGGCTGAGTCTGAGCGATGTTTGACGGCTTGTCAACGGCGTGATGATCTGAGGTGAGGTGATGGTGACCTTGTATACGGCCGTGCAGACTGGTGTTTTTGTAAATGTTCCAATATAAGGGTTAGACACAAATACCAAATCTTAATCAGTTTTTCAACATTATTTACTTAGAATTTTTCTTTAGCCTTATTTCAAATATTGTAGTTTACGTTGCAGCAGACGGGGTATTTCCAATGGCTGTTAATGCGTAATAAACAAAAATATATTCGGTAGTGTAAGAAGAATGGTCACAATTTAATTTAATACATCTTCAGTGATTTTCAACATAACTATGATTTTATAATTTTTTGTATGATAATTTCCTTAAGGTAAGCCAACAGAACTAATATTAAATGAGTCAATCAATCTACTATCAGTAGGCGTAACGAGGAATGGGCACAAAAAATGGCATGCGCATGCGCCAATTTTTTTCTGTGACGTCATGGTGACGTCATCAAGATGGCGGCGTTCGCGCCATTTTTTTCAAGATGGCGGCGCCCATGTACCTAATTGTCGCGCCAATTTTGACGTCACCAAGATGGCGGCGTCTTTTTTTGTGACGTCATCGGCGACGTCAGCTGTTTTTTGTGACGTCATGGCGACGTCTTTTTTTTGTAACGTCATGGCGACGTCCGCGCCAATTTTGACGTCATCAAGATGGCGGCACCCTTTCGCGCCAATTTGAGCTGTTTTTTTTGTGACGTTATGGCCGCGCCTGACAGGTTCGTGACCGTATGAACGTTACCGGCCGCGTGGTCCGCCCACGTGACCGATGGCTGCCGTTTGGCGGGAACCTTCGTGAGTGACGTCACCGACCGCGTGGACTGCTCTGGCCGAGGTGGACCGTGGGATAATTGGCTCAGCGTTTCCACACCACCCAAGGGGTAGGAGCCTCGGCGCGTTCTTTTTGTTAACCCAGAGCATCCCCTGGAGGCCTAACCTCTGGGGTAGACCATTACAGTCTACGGTGGGGCTCGACGTTTCCACACCACCCAAGGGGTAGGAGCCTCGGCGCGTTCTTTTTGTTAACCCAGAGCATCCCCTGGAGGCCTAACCTCTGGGGTAGACCATTACAGTCTACGGTGGGGCTCGACGTTTCCACACCACCCAAGGGGTAGGAGCCTCGGCGCGTTCTTTTTGTTAACCCAGAGCATCCCCTGGAGGCCTAACCTCTGGGGTAGACCATTACAGTCTACGGTGGGGCTCGACGTTTCCACACCACCCAAGGGGTAGGAGCCTCGGCGCGTTCTTTTTGTTAACCCAGAGCATCCCCTGGAGGCCTAACCTCTGGGGTAGACTGCCCCATCCATCGCAGTCTACGGTGGTAGCCACTCCATAACAAATATTGCTACCTCCCATTATTTTTTTTCTCCTCCGCTAATCCTGGTCATCAGGTCATTTACTAAGACAGAGTCTGTTCATTTTAACCATCTACCAAGATTAACGGAGGGGTTTTATATTTTTTAATGTTTTTGGTGTGGATTGTGGTGATGTTGACCGGCTCATTCAGAGGTTTACGGGCCTTTTCGTCAGCCGCGCCAGGGACCTCAGGACCGTTCCAAGGAGTAGCCCGAACCCTTCTCGGGTCGGGGCGCCTCAATTTACTAGGCCCTCACATTCATACAGAGGTTTACGGGCCTTTTCGTCAGCCGCGCCAGGGACCTCAGGACCGTTCCAAGGAGTTGCCCGAACCCTCCTCGGGTCGGGGCGCCTCAATTTACTAGGCCCTCACACACCGATGGGAGGTTTTTAGGCCAACCATCACTCCTGGACTTATGGGTTTTAAGCCTGCCTGTTGAGTGGCAGTAACATTCACCATAATCCACAATTTTAATCGAAATATTTTTTATGTTCATCTAGAAATCTACCACTTACATCTTGATATAAGGCTACATAGTCCCAATCGACTTTATTAGCAAAGTCACGGATAAATTGTTCGGATAATGTTTGATATTTACACAGGACGTACCAGCAATTTTCAAAATTCGGGACCATCTCTCTTAGGAATTCTTCAGAGAATCTAGTTCGTTTCAAAACCTTGGCCCAATTGACTCTATGCGCATAGATCCGCAACATATCGATGGAGAAATCATAATGAGAGGATAAAAGATCCCAGTTCATGAACCGATCAAACTTCATGATAAAGTTGTCAGTCATGACCCCGGCGGGTTCTTTGGGCTCTACCGAGAGAAGATTCCATACAAATGTTGCCATGACGGAGGCTGAACACAGACTGAATCAGCGAGTTAAGCTCTTGTACCTTTTATGCGCAGCGTAGAGTGCGCATCTGTCAAAGCCCCCAGCGTGTTGGGGTAGGAGACAATATGAATATTCGACAGGCTCCTCGGTCCCGTCATATTCCAAGATGTTTGGATGAAAACGTCTTAAAAACTTTACTTTTTCCAAACCTTTAGTGTAGATAATGTCAAATGGCTTGCATGAAGTACGTAATAAATTTTCATCATATTTAATTTTGCCATCACACCATCGGATGTGGTGATGGTGACGTGTGAGCCATCGTGCAGTACGCTGCATCTTTTCATTTAAATTTTGAATACTGTAAGGGGGGCGAAATACTAGATGGCTGCATATTGAATCACCGACGATGGCAAACTCTTTTACAATAAACTTGTTATTGTTATCTTTAAAAGCTTGGAATTCAACTACCGCCATTGTAGAATGGCCAACGTCTGTATATTTGCAACTCATTGAAAAGGTATGTTGATAAGTGTTGCGGAAGACTACTGTCAACGTCTACACTGTCTTTGTCTATTTTTAACACTTCCTCTATAAATTCTTTTATAGCAGGTTCGTGAAGGGACACGTCAGCCAGACGGATGTAGATCAAAGGAAGGCTATTTATAAACTGAATCCAATCCGAGCTGTTGAGCGCTAAAGTATGCTCCCCATCGTGCAGGAACACGTGCTGTTTGCCAAATACAGTATTGACTTTGATGCCCTCTCCGCTACCCAAAATATAATTGAATTTTTTCCCCTCTTCTACGGCTACGGTGACATTGTTAAAATTGGAAATGCCAAATTGATTGAAAACATTGTGGGGCCAGTAAACGCACCCCCTTTTCCCCTTAAATAAAACTCCCAAACTGTTATTTCTATTTTTAACGATTCCCGTTATGACACATTTAGTTAGTTCGTGATCGAGAAAGTGGGTTGTTTTTAAAAATACCCCGGTTAATATGTTAATGGGTTCTTTGGGCTTAGGAATTACCTGGATGAGATCCTCACTCGACGACTCCATCTTCACAACTGACCATTTTACAGCAGCTCCTCATCTGAAAATTCTTCTTCTTCCTCGGAAT